>PYHW01009688.1:936628-992441 GCA_013186435.1 Turdus rufiventris | reverse complement strand
TCGCCTTATAGTTGTGAAATTACTGTATTTAAATGGAAGCAGGCTCTGGAAACCCCTGACAGTCTGTTCCGGTCTTTCCTTTCCATGCAGACGAGCCTGTGCTGGACAGCAGGAGTAGCGCAGGGGACCCAGATGTCTGAGAAGGGCTTTCTGCAGCCAGGCCAGAGACCTAAGAAACAGGAGATATGGCCATACATAAAGCCCTCCCCGGAGAAGATTTTAACTAGCCAGCACTAGGCCTAGGATGAGAAACAGCCTTTGAAGAAGGGAGAAAAACCCACCCAGAGAAGCTAGACAGACTGGCTGTATATAGCACCAGCCAGCCAAGAGACAGGCACATAGACACTTGGAGTAGCAGGAGAGCAATCCCAGCCAGTGCCAGAAGCTTTTCTTCTTCTTCAAACAGCTTCAGATTGGCAGTGAGCCTCCAGAAGCTGCCCTCACTGCTGATGGGAACTGGCCCCTCCAGCCTTGGGTGTCCCCCAAACCACTTCCCTCCAGCAGGACAAGATGCTAAAAGACGTGCTGTGACAAGAGTGTGATTCCCTTAAGCAGTGGTGCAGGTACAGCTTCATTAGCTCAGGTTTCTTAGGCTGTTTGTGCTTGTTTGAGCCGGCTGGGATCTCCCATCGGTTGAGTACTCTCCAGCTGCTTGCCTGTTCAGCACTGCACCCTGCTCCCATACTCCTTCCCTGGAAAGCACCCCTGTCCACCAGCCCAGACACCATACCCTGAGAGACATGGCAAGGGCACCCTCCTCCATTCTGGAGCCTCTCTGCCAGGCTCAGTAGACACAACCAACCCTCTGACAGTGGAGTGCCTGAGCAGGGGACAGATCCCAGGAGCAGGGGATGTCCCACTGAGGGTGACCTGCTCTCTGGAGTGTCAGAGCAATGAGGAAGGCATCTGTGAATGCTTCTATTGTGCTCACTCAGCTGTACCCATGCCCAGCTGTGTAGAGAAGACTGGGCAGCTAATATCCCTTGTCAGTGCCAGCTTCCAAGAGCCCTCTTTAACTTCCGGGTTGCTAAAGGGAACAAAATTTTCAAAGTTAATTACTTAGGGCCCTTGAAGCCACTCCCTGACACTCAACAGGTGGAGCAGAGTCTCCATTACATTCCTTCCCTGTTCATTGTCACTGTGCAAGTCATTCTAGTTGTCTGCCAGTGTCACAGGGCACCACAGGTGCCAGAGGGGCTGTGATATGTGTTCACACAGAGATAACCCATCCTGCTCAATGCCCCAGCAGCTGGTGGCACCAGAGCCACCTCTCCACTGTTGCCTGCCCAAACTAGTCTAACAGAAACTACAGGCTGCCAGCTGCATGGCACTGCTGCCATGAGGTGGGCACAAGAGCCAGGCACCTGTGGGCTCCCTGGCATGGAATAGCACAGGGGAAAATGTGGTCTTTGTCCCTCATGATGAAGCCTGAGGAAGGTCTGGGATGGTCAGCACCCATGCTCACCCTGCTGAGACCCTCAAAGTAGGTCTTCAGGATAGCATTCCTGCTGCAACTAAGAGGGCCATGTTGATGGCTGTCAAGTGGGCAGAGCTCATCCCTGCTCTAGGGAGGGATAAAATCCCTTCACTGACCTTGAAGTATTTGACTTGAAATATTTGATCACTGAAATATTTGAGTCAGGACCTCCAAAACCAGTCAGCTTCAGCCTAGAGATTCAGAACAGAACAGATTTCAGCAGACGTTTTCCAGCCTCTCATCTGCCTGACTTGCTCCCTAGAAAACACACAGCCATCTAAGTCTGTGGAAGGGCATTCTGACCCTTGCACATACCCCTGGCACTCCCAGGGTAGAGAGTGGATCTACAGGTCTACTCTGTCCTACTCCCTCACTGCCTCTCACCAGTCTCACAACCTGTGTTTTCCTGGGCTGGGCATGGCAGCAGCTCCCATGTGTGATAATGGCTTGCTGGTTCTTTCTGCATGCTGCAGCACGTTCTGCCTACAAGCTATGGCAGCGCTGCTGAAAATCCTCCCGGCAAGGAACTGCATGTATCAGCTCCCAGTTTAGTCACTTCAAAACAATCTGGTTAGTAAGAGTGAGAGTAGGGAGGAAGACTATACCCCAGGCAGAGATTGCACATGTAAATACCAATGAGATGACACTGTTCTCTGAGAAGTACTGGAACAATGGGAGGAATAATAAAACACTGCAGTTTCCATCCACACAACTGCGTTCCATGGACAAAGACAGGGGTCTTATTGGAAGTCACATATTATTAGTATCTGTCTGGCCTGGATCTGTTCTACTGCTGAGGAGAGACAGGCTGAACCCTGCCCGCTAAAAACAAAGGAAAATGCATGAAGGAGAGAGCAGAAGAGGCAGTTGCTGAACCCAGGCCAGCAGCTCTGCTCCATCAGCAAGTGACTACTTGTGCCCACCTTCTCTTCCCCCTGCCCAGAGCATGGTCTGGGTAAGCGCTGTGTGCTGCTGGCTCTTGGGGTGCAACCAGTGTTGCTGCTCTCCTAGGAAAAAAAAATTATCAAAAGAACAATGACTTAGTCAAGTTCTTGTGTGTTGGGATGTCCAACAAAGGCAATTGCCAGCTGCATCCTGAACAACAGATCTCTTATGTTATTATGGGGCAAGTGGGGTATGGAGGTAGAAGTCTCATCTGGTTAGCTGCAAGTCAGCTCCTGTGAGTCAGTACTGGCTAGTTAGAAAATTCTTCTCTAACTGAATGGAAGCCAAAATATTCTGTAAAGCATTGTTTCCAACCACTTTTTTTTTTTTTTTTTTTTAAATATTAGAGGCCAGAAAACCGCAGCACATCAGGGAAAACAAAAAAAAAACAGAACAAAAAACACTGGTAAACAAAAAGAAGATGGCTTTTGAGGTTTTCCTTTGCATTGGGGTGTTTAGAGAGAGAAAGGAAGCTTTTGCACTCTCTCTAACACTTGGGTTGGAGTGGAGTCTGGAAAGAGCATATTTTTTAATTCACATACTCAGATAAAATCTCTGCTTATTCCCCAGAGAAGGGGTGCTGGTTCTAAACCTCGTTTTCAGGAAAAAAACATGGCAAAATTCAAGAGAGACACATGCATGGAAAGGAGGAAATATGAGCAAGTCAGACAAGCTATGTTATATCCCATTCTATCCTGATGGGTTGACAAGTTACTTCCCCCTCTCCTTTCCATGTTTTTTTCACTTCTGTCTCTATGCAGTGTTAAAGGAACAACAACTGGGCCAGGATGGGCATGAGCTGTGTGTTGAATGCCCACCCCACCTTCCCCCCAAATGTGACTTCAGCCAGTATCTTGCCATGGAGCAATGGGGATGATATTCAAGCCTCTGCAAGAGGGGTCCAGAGGAGTGGGCTGCTGATGCAGGCTGCAGCTGCCAACCCCTCCCTGTAATGCCACAGTATTATGCAAAATTGTCAAATGCACATCACATCAGCTGTACTTCTCAACAGGAAAAAAGTCTCTGTGGTGGGTGTGGATGCACCCTTCATTTTGTTTCTATTTAATCTAATTCTGCTGACAGAAAGGGTCATCTTCTGCAAACAGGATCTCTTCATATCAGGTGAGGCATAAGTTGCAGCAGTACTTTGACCTTCTTTCAGGATGAGAAATGGGGCCTAAAAGATTTTAAAAAAGGCCAGAAAAGCATTAACACATGCCAGCCAGATGTGAACAGATTAGTGTCATAACTTTCACGCTGTTACTGCAGGACTCCCAGCACCTCTGAAACCATTTAAATGGGGTGTCTTAGCCTGAAACACATCAGTGCCAGTGCTCCCAGTGCAAGTCTGGGCTGGGTTCACAGGCTAAGAAAAAAGGGCTTAAAGGGCTTTTCCACATTAAAGGGTTTCTCTCCACCGACAGTAATAAACAAGGGAAGAACCTATCCTATTCTTGTGGGCCAGGTTACTCACATTTTGCAAAGCTTGGGGCACATGCACAGAAGGAAAAACGACAGCATATAAGCATAAGAAAATCTTTTTTTTACCAGAATATTTTCCCATCTGTCCTGTGACTGAGGTTGGCCAAGAGCAGATGTCAGAGCAAAGCATAGACATGAGGCAGATAAGCAGAATATCCCTGAGAGCCCTCCCAAGGACATGTCAGTATGCATTTTGGGACCTCTGCCTGGACCTTCCCACACTGGGGTTGAAATTCAAGACTGAGTTCTGCTGTGGGCGTCTGCTCCAGCCTCCTTGAATGCACCCTGATGCTCCCAGCCATGGCTCCTGGAGCCATCCCCCCAGACATATTGTCCAATCTACTTGTGTGCACCCATTGCTACCTGTGCTCCTGTTGCTTAGTACCAGTGATAAACAGGACCTATTCCTTTGGCCAGGTGCCTGCCCAAGGCATCAGGATCAAGTCTTCCCCAAAAACCTCTCTGGCAGCCACTGAACAGGACCATTTGGTTTATCAGCCAGTGAAACTATATTGTGATATTGCTTGATCAATGTCATCCTGCTAGAAGAACTGGCACAGGTCTGCCTGTCCTTTGGCACAGATCTCTCTGCAATCCCCTTGCCTTGGCCCATATTTCTCCCAACATTACAAAACCCCTTCAGGATGGTCTTGGCTCACTGCTAAACATATGGAAGGTTTCTTGCCTGGGTTTGTCCCCAGGGTAAGGGCTCCCTGCCTCTGGCTCCAGCCAGCACCACAGCTTTTGCATTCTGTGCCAGTTTGAATTTTGCTCTGGCAGATAATCTGAGCCACTGCAAACTATATTCAGTTTTTCATGAGCCCTTTCTTCAGTCTCTCTGATTTTCCAGTGTTCCCTTCCAGTTGTCTACAAACTGAGAGAAAAATCAGCCCCTTCCCACTGCACTCCACAAGATGCCTCTTTTTAAGCTCCTGTCAAATGCTTCCAGACTGGGAACTGCAGGCTCCCGGGCACTTCAATCGAAAGGTCTTTGACAGAGGAGGACACTTGGTCTCCTCCTCATCTCCAGCCAGGCTGTGCCTCTGAGGGCACTTGGGCTGCAGCAGCAGGACAGATCCAGGACGCAGTCCTGCCATTTCACCTAACCTGGTGGGATCACAGGGCTGACCAAAGTGACAGCAGACTCAGGATTGTTAAACCTGGACACATCATTTGCAAAACACTAAAGTGAGATGAGAATCCAGCCCTGCACAGCAGCGAGCGCTGCCGGGTTCCATCAGCAAAGGTGGGAGCGGGGTTCCTTACAGCGGCGCAGCGGGATGCAGCCCGGGCGAGAGGGACGGGCGGGCTAGGCTGGAGCTCCGCTTTACAAAGCAGTTTCCGCTGCACCCCGCCTGAACCTTTCCTGTACCCCCGCAGGAAGCGGCCTCGGCTCCGTCCTGGGGCCCCGAGCGTGGTGGGACGCGCCCGACGGCCGCCGGGCCACCGAGAAACGCGCGGCGGGCACAACCACGCGCGGAGCCCTGCCAAAGGGAGCGGGTGCCAAACCTGAATTACCAGACCAGAGAGTGGCTGTGGATCCCGGGAGCTCCTGTGATTTGCGGCAGGTTTTTCAGGTCCCCGCCTGTCAGACACTCACGCAGATACTTAAGCAGTCACCCAGGGACCTGCGGGGTTCTTGTTTTACACAATTCTGTTCCCTGCCAGCTCCAGGTAAGCACAGGCTGTGAGCTGGGGGTGCTGGGGGTGGGTTTGCAGTTGGGGATGGGGGAATGGAGGGAGGAGCTGCCCTGTGAATGCTGATGCTGAGGAGGTCGGAACTGCACCCAGCAGGGCAGGAAGGCTCGTGCCCGGGGCAGGCAGATGGGCACCCAGGCAGGAGAGACCCCAGGCAGGGGCCACCACGGGGCTCTGCCTCTGCTGCAGCAACTGCTATGCTCCTGTTTGCTTTGTTCTCATCCGATATTATCTTCTAAAAGACTGGATGGGTAGCTTACAGGATGCATGACAGGTGTTTTTTCCTTATTTATGGCAGGGCCAAGTTTATTTTTAAAGCCTCTGTCCCACCTTATTCTGTGCGCCACGCTGGCTGATGTTATCCACAGCCACCCCACAGCAGGACACTGAGCAAAGCTCAGGACAGGACATGGCTCTGCAGCAGAGCAAGGGAGGGTAAGAGGGCTCGTTTGCATTGAGAACTGCCATTTTGATCCTCTGCAGTGGCAGGAAATATCTGCAAGCAGATGCAGATGCCTGCAGTCACATCCCAGCCCTGACAGTGGGAGCAATGGGAAAGGGGTCAAGAAGCCCTTGAGAGGCTGTGGAGCCACATCAGCTTGGCAGGAGCTACTGCTCAGAGAGATTTCTAGGGGCTTTGGGTGCAGTAAAATCATTAGAAAGCTGCACAGCCAGGCAACTATTGTGGCAACTGTTCAAAAAGCAAAGCTGAGCAAACAGAGATCATGTCTTTTCTGGAAAAGTGGTAGATTTCTGCCAGGATAGTAAATGCTGCACTAGCAATTCTAGGCAAGCATGCTGGGAGACAAAAAGATGTCCTCCCCTGTTTCAGGCCAGAGCTAAGAGTCCTGCTAGTAAATCCAGGGTGTTTCTGGGGAGCTAGGTGCAGCCACAGGACATGGGCAGAGTACTATATATTTATAATAAGACTTTCTCTTACTGCAACTTGTGTCCATCAGCCATTACCTTTTGTCTTCTTACTCCAAAATGCCCCTGGAGGTGCATTTTAATGTCCTATCAGCCACACTAAGAGTACCAGGTGCTGTCATGTACATAGCAATGCTGGCTAGAGCTGCCCATGGCCCAGGCAACTGCTGAACCATTTGCAGACTTCTGCTCTCACATTGCTCTACCTAAAACCAAGACCCTCAGAGCCAAGAGTGAATTCCCCAGGGACAGAGCAGGTGTGGTGGTTTCCCTGTGACAGTGCATCTGAAGTTGTCATTTCTGCCTCGGTGAGTAAACCCCAGCTGAATGACAAGTGCAGTCCCACAGCCCTTCTAAATGGCTAACATTCCTTGCACTGAAAAAGTCTTTTTTATTCAATGTTGTCAAAAATTTAAGAGGAAAAAAGCAGTGAGAAATGGTGCTTTTCAACAGCTAAGCCAAACAGCTGTGAGTGTCCAGATTTCTACCAGACTTAAATAAATGTAACTGAGACAATCACCTCTCCTGTACAGGGGAGAGATGTTGGACAGCCTGAAGGCCAGGCTGCATGCCTGGGCTTAAACAAGGCTCCATTTATGTAGTGGGCAGGTGATTAATGGTCTCAATAGGGCCAATCAGGGCATTTAGACACTCCTGGTGCCCTCAAGTCATGTCATACACCCCCAATTTTTAGCACCTAGGAGGTGCCAAGTGCTAGAGGCCATATGCTGCACAGGGGTCACATGGCTCCTGTAAGCCTCCAGGACATAGCGGAGTGATGTGGGGAGATTTGCAAAGCCCTCCAGGAGCCCCAGGGTTTTTGCCTTTTCCTGAAACGCATCTCGAAGCCTTGAGAGGTAAAAACTGTTCTCCTTCCAGAGCAGGGTTAGAGAGGAGACAAAGAAAAGCCATTAGGCATCACATCCCACATGCTGGGGCACCCTGAGCTGCCAGCAGGTAGAAGATACTGTGTCCTATGGGGAAATGCCTCAGGAACGTGGAAATAATGAGAAGCAGAAATAGCTGTGCAGGTGAAACATGAAAGGTGAAGCATGTGTTCCCTATGCAAATCCACACACACACATCAATGCACATTAATGTGGCAGGCTGCAAACAATGATTTATGAACTGCCAAGGCATGTTGCTGCTGGTGGCCTGAGCTAGATGAATGATCTGGAGGTGATGAGGATCCCTTTGTGGCTGGGATTTCTGTGAGAAGGGCAGGTGGCTTAGTGGTGTGCTGAAAAAAGGAGGGGCAGGACTGGTGGCCTGAGCTTGGCCTCACCTGCATTTTAACCTCATGGAGAGCCTGGCAGCCACAGTGCTGGAAAGCAGAACCTCAAGTCCAGGGGACCTCCTTCTACCCCTGCATCTTTTCCAGAGGTCTGTAAACATCTAAGGTAAGTGAGCAGCATTCAGCAGACTCCTACTTCTTCACATAAATGAGGAACTGAATTATGACTGCCCTCTTCTTATATAGATGCTTCTGAACTGAGCTGACCCCAGGAAAACCCAGGTAGCCGCAACACTCTGCAGACAAGGCCAGCTTGGCTTGCAGTACCTGGGGTTAAAGATGGTTTTTCCTCAATCCACCCAGGGCTGGTGGGTGATACTGTCTGCCAGCGCTCCATCTAGATCAGAGGTACTCCAGTGTTACACAACTACTGTATTACAATCAGTATTTACCAAGTGACTCAAGCAGAGTGGGCTGTTTCACAACCAGCCCTGGTCTATTTATAAGCCCCTACTCAAATGCCAAAGGATTATTTTATTAGTCAAAGCACTTTCTGCAGAGGAGGCTCAGGGGCATCTTTGCTTTATGAAAAAAGTAAAGTTGAAAGAAGAAGATCTCTCCAGCTTCTCACTGTGCCTGGCTCTTAGCAAGCTGCAAGACAGTTTTGAAGCTGAGCTCCATCCTAGCAGTTCTGTCAGCAAGTGAAAGCCCTGGGGCATTCAGTACCCCCCAGGGTACATAAAAGTGAGTTATCAGTCAATCAAGAAAGCAGCTGGGTTTAAACCTATGCAGCAGGAGTGCAGAGTGATGGATATTCCAGGATTATACCCCAGAGCCAAAGGGAAGGAAAAGCCAGACTGCAGTGGAGGTAGGGCAGGTCTGCAGCAGATGGCCTAAGGAGTCCCAAGAAGGGCCAAGGGCTCCTGGCAGCATTGGAGAGCTAGCATCACCAACCAGCCAACCTGACAGAGATGGGCCAGGCAACTGGGACAGCAGGAGAACCAATCAAGAAAGGCCACATTTTTGCAACTGCCTCCTCCCCTGCCAATACCCCACAGCCTGGTTTCAAAAACACCACAGTGATTCAGCATCAAGGGACTTGTGCATGCTCTGCAGGGGCAGTGCCTCATGTTTTAGTTGACTGAATTAGAAAGCTGGGCCCTCTGTCATGTAAAAGCAAACCTGGAGCCCAGCAGAGAAGAGGTGTGTGACTTAGCCAAGATGCACTTGTTTTGCTTGTTCTTTTGGGCCAAATCTTCCAGAGATTATGCAAGGCACAAGTGGGACAAATGTTATTCTGGAGGAAAACATGGGCTTAGTGCTGCCATTGCTGGGAGCACCTAGGACTGACCACAGCCAGAGGAAGCAAGTGCTTGAGCAAGACATACGCTGGGTATAGTCCTTGACGATTTGAACTCTTATACACCAAAATCCCACCAACCAACCAACCAACCAACCAACCAGTTCAGTGATGCTCAGGAACAATAGGACAAACTGTTTATGCTCACATGTGGCAACATTAAGTATTACTTAAAACAATGCAGCTCACCTTCTCATGGCCAGCATTGTGTGATGTCCGGCCACACTGCTAAGAGAAGGACCAGGACACTGACCCTGAGAGGGGAAATAGAGTGGTTTCTGGGTCGAAGACCATGGTCCCAGAAGATCTTGTATGCTCTGTTTTATCGTTCCTTTGCACAAACTTGCCTGATCACTGAGAAGTAGGGGGAAAAAAAACAACCTACTGGGTTAGATGTCAGATATTGTCCCTTCACCCAGAGGATAAATAATGTTTTTTAACTAATATCTTTAAATTAACCCCCTTGAACATGTCCATTGCTGTGACATCACTCCTAAGTGACATCCAGGCCTAAATACAGCTATAAACAGGAATCGTTCCCGTGGGAGTCACTCTGGCTATAAATACAGCACCAGCAGAGTGCTGAGCAGCCTGCAGCTTCCTGCCAGCTGAGGATGGTGAGACAGCTCAGCGCTGGGCACTGCTGCCCTGTGGTCACTGCAGTGAGGAAACTGAGACATGAGTTGCTGGGGGGTTGGTGCTCCCAGTTGAGCTCCCTGGCATGTCTTTGGGAAGGGAGTCGAGCCCTGCTGCAGCCAGAGGCAACAGCCAGGGTTGGGAGGGGAGGTTGGTGGGGACACAGATGGCTAATCTGGGGCTCAGCAAGTGTGACCCCACTGGCCACTCCCAGCTTAAGCAATGACACCAGCCCCTCTCTGCAGTGCCTGGCCCCATAGACCTGCCCCAGGAGGAGATGGCCATGGAAAAGCCAGTGATTCCCACTGAGGAGCAACTGGAAATCCTGGAGTACCACTTCTGCAAGGTGAATAAGCATCCTGACCCCACCACACTATGCCTCATCGCTGCTGAGACTGGGCTCTCCGAGGAGCAGACTCTGGTGAGTGTATGCCCCTCATCCCACCCCTGGTACCAGCCCCTCTCCCCCTGCATGCCTCTGTGCCCCACATTTGCCTGTCCTTTCCTGGTCTCTCTATCATACACCTGCACCCATATGTCCCCTGCACAGGCTTCCCACAATAGCCCCTGCCCTTCTCATGCTTTCTCCACACTGCCTGCACTCCTCTGTGCCCCATGTGCTCCCTGCTTGCACTCTCTGCATCATCGTGCACCCTGCACACTCCTCACTGCACCCAGAAGTCTCCTCTGCACCTCTGCAATCCCTAGCACAACCCTCTGCACTTACAGAGCTTTAATGCAACACAGAACCTCCCTGTACCCCATATCCTTCCTGCACTCCACATGTTTCTGCTCCTGCATGTACAACCCGTGCATGCTGTTCTTCCAAACCATTTCTGATACTCTTGGATACATAAACAATTGCTGGTTTTAAGGTCTGAAGAAACTACCGTAATTTAAAAACAGATAGAGTATAGATGCAATTCCTGCAGGATGTGCTCTGGGACATGCTCTGGCTGTGCACCCTCTGCCTCAGCATCCCTAAGCCCAGATGTCAGGCAAGTCTGTCAACCTCTCCAGGAGACATAGAGACCTTCAAATACCCCTCCACAGGGACAGGCTGCCTCTGTCTGGGAATTCCAGCAAAACCTGCACTCCAAGTAGCTACTTACAGGCTACCATGGGCTTCAGAAGCAAACAGCTTCTTCCCAGTTCCTTCAGGTAGCAGTGCAGCTCATTGTGATGCAGGTGTTTACTAGACCCATTGCAGCATTTACGAGTATAGAAAAGAAACCCAACCCTCTGGAAAGCTAGAAGCAGTTTGCAGAGAGCTGCCAAGCCTGGCTCTCCCTCAGCAAAGCCAAAGGGGTATAAAAGCTGAGCTGGCTATGTCAGCATTTAGCCTGTCCCAGGGAAAGATGCTGGAACAAGCATCCATTGCACTGATAGTCTTCAGCTGGAGTAGACTGTGCTTTGGTGACAGGCAGGTATCAATCACTGCTTGTTTGAGGCAGCAAGGAGGAAGTATCCCTAAAATATCTTTTTTCTCCATCGAAATGGCACTATTCCTTTTTTCTTTTCCCTACAGCAACTTGTAAACACAGGCCACATATGCGCAGGGAACATCTGTAGATGTCTTAAGATCTTCCCTGATAGCTATCTTTTTCCACTAATCTAGAGTGCTCCTAGAGATCTGGAGATGAAGGTCATGTTAGGGACAGAATCAAGACTAGGGTGGTGAGCTGCAAAGTGCTTGCATTGCATAGAACACAGGGAATCATTGCCCCTGACATCTGGAGTGCTTTATCGTCTAGAAATAGCAGTCATTTTAATAAAAAATTCAATAACACTGAGATGCAAAGAGGAGATGATAGTTTAGGACTGAAAATGAAATTTTTGAGAGGAGGCTAGGCTGTCAATCATATGATTGGATGTGGTCAAAGGCAGTGTGAGAGACACTTGCAGAGAGCACCCTGGTTGTATTATTATGGACCATAATAGCTTCAAAAATAACTATGAACAAATATAGCAACAAAACGAGCTACAGCAAAAGGAATCACAGGCACATTGCCAAACAAAAGGCTGAGCTATGCTTCCGGCACATGAGTTATATTTCTTTTCTTACTTTTCTTCCTAGGTAGTGTAGCTTTAACAAGATACATTTTATCTAATATTTAAAATTGTGGCTGTCTTGAAGTGGCATTAGCAGCTCTTTGAATGGGCTTCCAGATGCTAAGTTACAATAAACATAGTGCTAAAATACTGCTAACAAAGATGTGCATACTGCCTGAACACTAAGACAATTTTTAAACAATTTAAAAAATAGATTTATTCTTAAATTTGTTGAGAACCAATGTGCTGTACCTTTCATGCTTTCTGAAACAGTTGAGCTTTTGATTCCTGTCATTCCTTTCAGTTTTGGACCTGCAAGTGATTGTTTCACATCTCCAGTCATTTAAATAGACACCATCCAGCTCCTTAGCCAATCTCTCACTGTGTTTGCAAGAAAAACCTGAAGTCACAGCAACAAAAAAAAGACTCAACTATACTGCCACGGTCTGAAGTGACCTAGAGAAATCAGTTTGAAAGAGGTGCATAAGTAGGTTGTGCACAAGTAGGCAACATGAGTTCCTCTCACCTCGTCTCATGTGCTGACATCTGCACCTCTAGCAAAGTTATTCAGAGGCTTCGCTCAGCGCGGTGCACTCAGTATCTGCTTTGTTCTTTCTCTCCAGAAATGGTTCAAGCAGCGCCTGGCGGAGTGGAGGAAGTCTGAAGGGCTGCCCTCAGAAAGCGGGTCTGTCAGGGACTAGAGTATGCTGCTCCAATCCCCTTGCCTCTTATAAACCACGGTGAAGCTCTTCAGAGTGGGTTTCCTTGGGGTTCTTCTGTTGCAATAGGTTTTGCGATACAAAGCAATACTCTGCTATTTAACATAAATTTTATTTAACATGTACATAACCAGAAAAAAACCCATATATACATATACATGTACATATACATATACATGTGTGTGTATACAACTTTTGATGGCTGATAACCTGTCTAGTGATTCCAACCCATTAACAGCAGCTGCACAAGAAAAGGCAATTTCATGCCCTTGTCCCAGGCTTGCAGAAAATTTGCCATGACAAATGTTCAAATATAGAATGAAGAAATAAAGATTCCTTTTCCTTAAAATCCTAAGAGGCAAAGTATGTGTTCTAGCTTTAAGGTATAGATCATTCAGAGAGCAGGGCATCTGGAAAACCAAGTGTGTTGTTCACGTGACCTGGTTTGGCTCCACATGCCTGAATCCGCTCTGGATACTGGCAAACCAAGTGCCTACACCATAATCTGACCAAACCAAGCACCCCTTGAATGCCTTTTTTATGTTTCTGTTGAAGGTCACCAGTGAGAAAGAACTCATGGTTTTTTTGGGGTTTTTTCCAAGTTCCATAATAAAAACCCAGCGTTTTTGATGAGAGGAGCTGTGTTATGTCCCTGCTTGTGCTCCCTGCCCCCATGACAGAAGGCAGACTCCTTTCTTTGGAAGGGCAACATTTTTCCCAGGCAGCCTCAGAGGAGACCCCAGTCTCCTCCTGGCCTTTCTCAATCCTGAGGAATACAGTTGCACTGGGGCTCTTGGATGAAGTCCAAACTCTCATCCATCCTGGCACAGGACAAGGCCTGATCTAAAAATAACCAGTACCATTGCCCAGTGACCTTACTTTGTTCAAAAGTCCTCTGCTTAGTGGATTACTGAATCAATTAATGGATCCTATGATTAATACCCTTCTGGTTTGTGATCACATGCCTCTACTCCTTTGAACAGAAAATCAGCTTAACACAGGGAAGATTAAAAAACATTGGCTCTGAAACTGCCATATGCCTTCATTTGTGGCTTTTGTCCATTACTAGTG
Organism: Turdus rufiventris; assembly: GCA_013186435.1. NCBI lineage: Eukaryota > Metazoa > Chordata > Aves > Passeriformes > Turdidae > Turdus > Turdus rufiventris. The sequence goes on along the minus strand of PYHW01009688.1, from coordinate 978,840 downwards.
AACATCTCTCTTGCCTCAGTATCCCCAGCCTGTTGCCAGTGATTAGGCAGCCAGTGCAAAACACACTAACCATATAGGAAGTAGATAAAAGCATTCTCCCTTATGCCACGCCCCACACAGGCTGTGTTGCTCCCAGCAATCCAGCTGCCAAACTGACTCATTCACAGATCTGACTGGAGCTCAGAATTTGTTCTGCAGTCTCTGGCATCAATACTTGTTTTCTGCTTAGCCTTTGCAACTTGCCTTCTTTCTTACACGGAGGAGAACTCCGCTTTTTTGAGTTAGGCTCCAAAAATCCCAGTGCAGAATTCTCTTATTTTGCCCAGCGTCACATAACTGAGTATCGGAACCACAGAGCTTTAACCCACCTACATAACTGGATCTCCCTATTCTCCAGGCATTCAAGAAAACAGGCCCCAAATCCAAGCCAACTCAACATACATCGTAGCCTTTTGTATTTCTACTTCTGTCATTTCTGTTTGAGTGTCAGTAAGATGTTTAAACTTTAGCAAAAGAATTTAAACCCAAATTCAGGAGTTGTGTTGCATCAACTTACTGCACCCTCTTGTGTTTGGTTTGCCACACTTCCCTGCATGAAAGGACAGTTCCTGTGCTGCCTTCCCCCAGCAGTTTTCATTACTACTTAAACTATTACAGCAAAACAATCAAGAGAGAAACTCCAGACATAACCCATCCTAGGGAGAGAGTCTTCCCACATTAGGTCGAATTCTGTTAATTTTCCCTGATGACTATTCTTAAGGAATGATGATTTTATTTGAACTCCCAGAAAGTGTTCCTGCTGAGTGCTGCCTCTGCACTGTGTTCAAAGAGATTTTCCAGCCACAGCAGAGCCCAGAGAGAGTGATGTTCCAAGGGGTGATGTGGGCAGATGGCAGGCACTTCTGAGGGAGCTTAGCGCTGAATTGGTCGAGCTAGTTCTTGGAGCCGTGGAGAACAAGCTGCCTTCATAGCAGTCCCCTTCACTCTGAATGCATCTGGGTTGAGTGTAGTCAAGCCCATACGAGGTCTGGAGAGAGAGGGTAGGTATGGTCAATGCTGACTGGAGCAAGGCCAGCTGTCAGCTGCCTCCCAGCTCCCACACCTCCTCTTAAGCCTGCACTTCCCTGTCAACAGAGGATAAAAGGCATCACACCTTCTCTACTGTCTATCTCACAGCCACTATAGCCAGGCATTCTCTCACCCTCTGTGAAACATCTTCCCCAGCACTTCCTGCAGACTGGGCTGAGGTCAGCTGCAATATGAAGGGCAACATGAATGTATTACACTCTGCCCTTTGACAGTTGGTTGCTTTTTACAGTTGGAATTAATAAGAAGTCTCAACAAGTAATTCATGCTGGCATTAGAAAGTTTCTGTTTTTTCTCTTTTGACTCTCCTTCTACCCCAAAAGTGCTTTTTAAACTGCAATCCATGTAGCATTAACACATCCAGACATAAAATCCATGCATTTTGTACGTGGAAGAGAACTTCCTAATCTTGGCCTAATCTCTCCGGCCAAACACAAATTAACAAGGTGCCATAAGCCACACAAAATAGGCTGGCAGCTGATAATTTCCCTGTGACAGGGAAGCCATACCTACCTTGTGCTAGGTTGGGCCAGCTCCAGAACCCTTGGTGTAGCCACTGCGCGCTTGGCAGCCTCTGTCACAGGCCATTCAGGATCCCGCGGGGGCATGTAGTTAGCATGGAGTTGTTTCGGCTTTGACAGCTCAATGGTCCGAGGGCTCGCTATTGCCTTCTGAGGTAACCTGGAAACCTGTGGAAGAATGGGGAGGAAGGTCCTTACAGGTGCTCCTGGCATTCAAGGGTGCTCAGCCTGCAACCAACTCAGTGTTCCCAGATTCACAGTCACTGACTACATGCAGATGGGACATGATTCTGTCCTCAGCTGTATTTGGCACCAGGCAAACTGGAAAAGGATACATCACTGCCTGGCCAGTCCCACAACCTGCCCTCCAGCCTTCTATTACTTAAAACCCACCTCCAGCACTGGAGATGCCAGTTATGCACTTGTCCACCTCTCCCCATCCCCACAAGTGCAGGCTAGTCACAGCTCTGCTGTTCTCTGGGGACATGTGCTGGGAGTCAGTCCATGCTCTGAATAGAGCACAAGTCCTGCTTTCCAGCTCAGAAAGCAGCTACACCAGCCTCATGGACAGCAGCAATATCCAAGGCTGGACAAAGAGAGCCAAAAGCAACTGAGCACCTCTGCCCTCTCCTCTGCCAAGAGTCCCGTCGATGTAGGGTCTGGAGTGATGCTTCCTTACCGTAGAGATGACTGAACTAGGATTGGTGTGCCTAGAGCAGCAGGTCAACTCCCTGATCAAGGGCTCAGCGAGTTTCTGGACCCGCACCGATGCATTTGCCGAGGTTGCAAAGCTGGAAACCCGTGTTGGCACCTGCATGGGTCCAGAATGGGGGAGGGATGTGCAGACACAGAGCTTGTACAGCAGCCCACAGAGCCGTGCTCCCTCTCTGCAAGGATGAGCATCCCAGCACCCTTCTTCTGCAGACATGGTCACTCTTAATAATTTTCCAGAATCCACTATTTTTCTTTCACCTCAACTATTAAGTAATTGTGGTGCTATAGGGATTCCCCAACTGTCACCCACTCAGAGCCAGGAGGGAAGCACCTGTAATGAGAGCCTATATAGCCAAGTAAAAGTGCAGAGAAATTTCTTCTATGTTTTTTATATTCATCTTCCTGGCTGAATCAAGTAACTTCCCTGCTAAGCAGAGACACTCAGATTTCAGGGTAAATTTGCTGGTACAGTTAACTGCATTCCTACAGAAAATGTCATTACTTCTCCAGCAAGGGACTTCTTCCAAAATTTTTCACAGGGTTACTGTTGCCCAGTCCTGCTCCAGCCCAGCCTCCCATTTCCCAGGCCCAGAGGCTGCATCCAGAAAACCTAGCCTTTGCCATGGAAATGAGTATAATCTGAGATTGCTCCAAGCTCTTTCACCCCTGCCAAAGCAATGACCCATCTAAAAGGAACAAGATCAGAAAGATAAATTAGGCTTCTGGTAAAATGTAGTTAAAATGCACATAGTATTTTCAATTACATGCCCCCTGTGTACTCAGATAGAAGCACAGCTGCCCAACTACAAACATGACTACTCCCTAAGAGCTGAACATGCCATTTCCATCAGGTTTCTCCACTTTCCCAGGCTGCTTTATCAGAGAATGCAGCCCAGATGCCTCCCTTGGCTCTCCTGCCATACTAAGCAGCTCCAAGCAGGCTGGTTTTTGTATCCCAGCAGGAGATTTGCAAAGACAACATTCTGCTCTGAAAGGGCAGTTTCTTCCAGTGTTATAAATCCCTACAGAACCAGACAGCTTCTCCCCTCCACACACTGGGCACATCCAGGGGTGTAATACAGGGTCTAAAAACTCAGGACACTTCGCTGCAACCCTGTAACCTCCAAATCTCACTCAACCTCCTCCTCACCTCTCTGGCTGGTATGAAGTCTGGGTGCAGCCCCTTTGGCTGGGCAAGCTCCAATATCCGCTGGGAGGCATTATAGTTCAGTGCAGCCAGGGACACAGGCCGCTCAGGGGACTCACGGGCTCTGGAAGCAGAGAGTCACGGCACAGCCACTCACAAATGTTCCCCACTCTGGCTGCAGCTGAGATGTCTAAACCTCACATTTGCCGCAGCAGAAGGCAGCTTTATCTTGTGGCCATTTCCAGTGTAGAACTCATCCCATGAAAGAATCCAGAAGTTCTAATCCCAGCAGAGACCCTGCTCTGCATTTTGCCCTCTGTTTACCCATCCTGTGTTCCTACATTTATTACTTTGAAGATGCGCTGATGCTAGAAGGCCGAAGGCTCTCCCTATAGCACCCTATAGGCTTTCTAGCCTCTCACCTTTTCTCCAGGAAAGCAGGGAGGTATTTTTTAGGTTCAGCCAACCTCAGTAGCCGTTCAGAAGGGTAGCCAAACTTTGCTAGCAGGGCACGCCCACCAATTACTGGTCTGCACCTGTACAGAAAGAAGGATTTTGAGGAATAGCACAGAACAGCAAGCAAAAGGCAACAGACAGAGAACATGATCCTGGTAGAGGGTAACCTAAGTCTGGTTAAACATCCATGCCTGCTACACGTACAAAAGCTGGTACTGGTGCAAATGGAAAAGCATGAACAAGTAGGCATTTACACCTGAGATTTCCTCACTTTAAATGCCGTTTGCACCTGAAGAGTCCTCTTTTGAGCACCCTCAGTGCATTGCTTTCAAAGTCTAGGCTTTTCCTGGACCATTTAAAGAAGCTGCCCCACAAAACCTGGCAGCATTTATGTTGGCCAGCTCTGCCAATTTAGAAACCTCTTTTTTACAATGGCTTGATAGCACCTCGTGCCCTTGTACTTGTAGCTCCTTTCATCTTGGTATCTCCCCTAGTGCCTTGTTCATCCAGCATCCAATCAAGCATAACTGTTGGAATATGCCTGTCATCACCAGGGAAGGAACAAGTAGAGGCAAGCAGAAAGGCAGGGAGGGCTGTCATATGGACACCTTTAGCAAGAGGCAGAAGCTCTCAGAGGGATAAGAGCCCCTAACTGGTGATAGTGGCAGAGGGGAGAAAACTACAGACATGCATGTCTCCACATCCTTCCAGGTAGAGGAAAGCGAAGAGTGCAACACAGTTTCATCTCCATTCTCATCGCTAGGAGACTTCTAACAGACTAGCAATCACCATTCTTACTCCAAAAGAGTTTCATCTCCTCCAACAGAGCTACAGACGACTTGCTTCAAGTAATGCAGCACCACAGTAATTTATACGTTTTACATAATTTTTCATTCCAATTCCAAAACATGGTTTAGTTTTTCACCACACAGTGACTGCAGAGGTTTAACTCAAGGCAAGAGACCTGGATTCCTTCCAGAAGCAGAACACTACAAGGTTCTTAAACATTTAATTCAGACTCCAAGAGGATGTGGGGGACCATTAGCTGTATCCAGGTACCTGGCTGGGCTGCATCAGCCAAATGGGACAGGGAACACTGTAAAGACAGTTATTCCCTACTCACAGGTGAAACACACACATTCCATCAAGGAATATATGAGTGCACATGATGTCTACTTCAAACCAAAGCACAGCTGTTGGATGGGTATTTTTGTTACAGCAGAAGAACATGCACCCTTGTGCTTGGAGACTGAGATCAGACAAGCTTCTAGGGCAGCTGATAGGAACCCAGAGCTCTAATCAAACCAGCAACTATGTGTTGCAGAAGTCCTTCTCACAGCTAGAAAGTGGGTATGAGGAAATAAAAGGGCACCAAAATTTAGCACTCCCCAGTTCCTCCCCATTTTGGAAGTCAAGTACTCAGGGTGACTATAGTTCCATAGCAATTTCTTCTCTGCTTCAGACAGCCCCTGTTCCATGCACAAAACAGCCGGTGAGTTTCAGTGCCATGGAGCTACCGCAGGGCAGCCTCTTCAGGAGAGGAGATGGCATCTCCCCTTTCCCTGGGAGCCAGTACGCTCCCCTAGAGAACATGCTCTAAGCTGCCTCCATCCCCAGGATGTGCTACTGCATCACTGACCTGCACTCGTACTTGCTAAAATCTTTCTTGGGCTTGGACAGAGACAATATTCTTGCAGATGGTTGAGCTGTCAAAGCACCCCATGAGAGGGTCCATATCGTCTCTTGGTCTCCCCATACAAGCCTAGCAGGAACAGCAAGGTTGTGAAATTTTAGTAACATGCACAAATGTGAAATGTGTTTGCTGGGGCTATCCTTCCCTGCCTAGGATGGAACACACACACACATACACACATATGCCCTATGGCTCCCTACACCTGCAAAGTGCCATTACCACCCCCTGAGCATTCTCCTTCTGTGGCACTGAATTTCCCAACAGTCTCCTGCTGGTTGTAGTCAACTAAAAAGGAAAGGGTCTTTAAGTGATAGGTCAGGTTTTAGTTACCAGTGGATGTGCAGAAAGGGTAATTTCATTACATCTCTGAAACCCCTGGAGGAGTTTCATCATTGCATTTCTTTTGCCTCACCATTACCACCTAACTACACCACAGGTATGACAGTAAAAATAGTAATAATGTTACAGTCAGGGTGTGCCATGGAAAGTGGGTGAGGTTTTACAGCAGGTTAGTGGTTACTCTCCTGTGCCCAGGGCAAATTCGGAGTTACTCATCCCTCACTGAGAAGCCATGGTGGGAGAGGGTACCAGGGTAGTCGGGACAGGGAACAGCAGGGCAATGGGTTTGTGGAGCCTTTTCCAAGACCCATACAGATAATAGAAAAGAGATGTTATCAAGAGACTGTTGCCCTGGCTTGTCAAGCTGTAGTTTGATCACATCACACAGACAGCAACTCTGTTCCTAAAGCTGGGCTGTATCTTTCAGGACAGCCTGGCTCCCATGTTCTGGTCACCTTGCACCACACACCATTCTACCCCACAATATCTCAGTTGGGCAGCTCAGATCAGACGGGGCAACAAAGGCAAGGCTCCAGCCAAGCCCAGGTTTTTGACTGAGAACTTGAAAGAGCAAATTGAAGGGAGCCCTGATGAAGGGAGCCTGCTCAAGTATGGAACATCTCAGTCTGCTTTTCTAGGGTCAAAGGGTAAAGGTGTAGCAAGACAATGGCCAGAGGTCTGCTCCAGCTGAGTCCTATCAGTCCCCAGCCCTTGAGCAAGTGCTGTTAGAGCACCTACTTACCTTGGACTGTTTTCACAAAATACTGGCTTGGGTTCTGCAAGTACATGTATCCTGCCAAAATTGCAGAAAAGGACAAACATGCCATTAACAATACAGTTAAACCAACAAAGCATAAGAAGCTATTGATGTACTCAAAGCCATATAAACACTCACAAGCCCCTGTGCTTTTCCCTCCGTTCCCTTGAATTAAGGACCTCTCTCTTCAAGAACTTTCCATCTATTTAATCTGGCAAACTCACCAGCCCATGAACTTTTGTATTTTCTCTTGGACTGCAGAGATACAAATTTGCAATTCTGCCTCCACTGATGGCTAGGAGAGTGGGAAAGAACTTTTCTGGTCAATAACATACCATGGAACAGGTACGAGAAGGATGATCTCCCAGCCTATGGGAGGCCAGATGAACAAACACCTGTTATCACCACTGGTTTAATAAAAGGCACCATGGGGACACCACTAGCTTCAGGAGCATGTTTTATTTCAGTCTGTTTAGCACAGAGGTCCTAGATGCTATAGAGACATAGGAACATATATGGTCTTTGCCCCAGGAGCAGCTCTGGAAATGTTTTTACTGAATATACAACAGACCAAAACCTTTCATGAAGATCAGGTATCACTGCTGAGTCCTAAAATCCCAGTGACTGGGAAGTGCCTGAACTTTATGAGCCTTGGTACAGAGAGAACAAGATGATCTAGTGCCACAAGTGTGTTACAGAACTCCTTTATGTCACAGACCAACCCCATATCCAACTACTGGGGCTACAGGTGCCTACCCACAGACAGCTAGTGAACAACCGCACTGTGCAGGCAACTGTGGAAGTGCCCTACCATGGAAAAAAGCACAGAAGGTGGAAGCCTGGGGCATTGCTTCCCTGCTCCACATCACCTGGCAATACGGCAGCACAGCCCTAGAGAAGACCAAGGACACCAGCAGAGAGAGATACTTGCCAACAGAAAACAATCTGCTTTGGGGACACACCTGTGGTTTCTCTGATGGTACTAATACTGCTAGTAATATGCCAAGCCATGGCAAATGCTTGTCAGAGAGCTCAGCACCACAGAGATCCCTGAAATGGCAGATGCTGTTACAGCCTAACTTGGCCCACAGTGTTGCAAGAGCAAGTCCTGCTTAGATTCCACAGCGACACCTGCCCATAGGACTTTGGCTCCCCGCCACCAGTACAAGACAGGATACAGTCAGGAAGACAGACAACATTTCAGGAGCCAAAATCCAGTTTAAGTTCTTGATTTCCAAGCGGGTCCCCAGAGGGTTTTCCTTGCAAAGGTGCAATGGGATGAAGGATTAGCACACAGAGTTCCCCACTAGCCTAGCTGTGTTGCAGAGCTGTCTCTGAAAGTAGGCTCATTGCTTTTCCTCAGCTGCTGGCACAGACCCAAATCTAGCACAATACGCACGCGGCCCTAGTGCCCCACACTACTGTACAAAGTTTGCATCATGATCCAGCAAAGGAACAAGGCACACATACATTCACATCAGGTATCTCAACTCACTTGACAACCTTTTCTTGGTCTTTTTCCAATTACAAAAAGAAAGATTACATTTATCATGGCAAAAGCTCTAGACAGACAGGCATACTCATTCAGGATGTACCTACAGCAGCTCTGCAAATTGAATGGGTTAAACCACCTCACTGACAAGACAGCCCTGGTGGAGCCTTTGTTGTTTGGGCCTGTTCATGTCTCCCAGCAAGAAAAATGGGATCTCACTTCAGCCAGACACAGAAACACTTCCCCTCCACTGTCTGAGCATTCACAGACTCATTGCTTAAGGGATATCAACTCCTTTTGAGATCAATGCCCTGTAAAGCAGAGTCACAGCTTCTGTTTTGAAGGGACAGGATGGTTCGATGTTTTTCAGAAGCTGAGGTAAGGGCAAAACCAGGCATAATTTCCTCTCAAGTGTTTATCACAGTGTCATCCAATATATTAACTCACTGATTTGTATAAATCCCTGACTGAGCCCTCTCAAGAAACATTGGCCTGAACACCCAGCCAGGAGGGGAGGGCTTCTTACCTGCTGCGTGGACGCACAGGTGTGTAAGGTGTGTAAGATGGCACTGCAAAAACAAGAATAGGTAAATTTAAAAGCTTGATGACACCTGGAACCTGGGCTGCCTGCTCTTTAGCATGCAATAATCATACAGCAGATGAAGTCTGTCCATCTCCTCAGGACAGCTGCTCAGCAGATGTTTGTATTGTTTTTCCCTGGTACCTTCCTCTCCAGTGGCTGCTTCTCACAGGGGGATGCCGGCAACCCCCAAGGCTGCAGGACAGAGCACCTCCAGTACTACATCCTCCTCCTGGCACAAGCACCAGTGGTCTCCAGCCTATGGCTCCCACCTGACTCAGTGTAGCCACCCCTTATGACTGCCTTCAGCAGCTTCCAGGGATGGTTTTCAGAGCCTTAGGGGAGTAGCAGCTGTGTTGAACTCGAACTCGGTACCGGGACAAAACAGCTAGGAGGTCGGGGATACGGGATGACAGGGAAACCAGCGACGTGGCAACACATGCAGCCACATGCCCTTGACGGCAGCGATGGCTATGAAACGGGCCCGGCATCCCGCAGTACCCGCTGCGGTGCCCGGGGCCTGCCGGCGCTAGCTAGCTCACCGTGCCTGGGAGCGCCCCCTGCCCGAGCCCGCCGGGGTCGGGGCCGGGATTGGGGTCGGCGCCGGGGCTCGGCGGAGGGGCCGCCCCCGCCCGCGTGTGCCAGCGCCGCTGAGGCCCAGCTGCCCCAACCCCACGCACCGTACACCTTCCCGGCCGCCGCCATGGCTCGGCCCCGCCCCGCCCAACGGCTCCGCCCGCACCGCCCGGCCGGGGGGGCCCGGGCACACACACTGGGTGCCGGTGACAGCCCGGGCCACGGCAGCAGCCGCACGGCCCCGGCCTCTCCCCACGGGTCACAAGGATCCCTGTCATTCTGGCAGTCCCAGAGCGGCTTCGGGAGCCTCCCGTACCCGAATATCTTGTTCCCCAACTGGAAGAGAAGAGAGCAACCCGGACCGATGCTTAGGGTGGAATTTTCTGCTTTATGCGTCTGTTACAAACGACAAAACTATAAAACTATAAAAGCCTCATACAATAGATGCGGGTGCAAAATAGGTCTTTTACAGGACTGCTCCTGGCTCACATCCTTTGAGTATAATTAGGAGGACACTGGGAGAGTGACACTCCTCAGCAGCTTGTCACCTTCCTAACCTGCTGTGCTAACAGAAATCACTGTCAAGAAACAATAGGGTTTTCACAACTGCTTGCTCAAGGACATCTCGGACTAAGCTTAAATAAGCTGCTCAACCTGATGGACAAGTCTCCCACCTTTGCTGCCAATTTAACTTAAAAGCATCCAGTCACCACCTCAAATTACTCCATTCTGGTTTTTTGCCTGTAGGCAAAGAAACACCTAATATATACTGCTTTCATTTTCTTGTTCTTACCCACTGAAGAAGCAGTAACCAACCCAATTTCCAGAGATTACCAGTTTGCCACTCCCATAACTGTGTCCAATACAACAACAAGAATTGTCACTGTCAAAAATAATAGTTGCAGCACCTTAAGTTTCTGACACTGTCAAGATGTGAATTCTCATTTTTAAGAGAACAGCACTGTTAAAATGGTTCTGTAAAAATCTGTGAAGTAAACATATTTCACTTTAACCTGAGACATCAAGCCATGTTAAATTCACCGGATGCAGCTTTCTTCCATAGAAGTCAGTACTCAATTCCCACCTGACATGAAGGTATCTAGCCCATCTAAGCTGTATTTTCCCTTAAATCTGCTGCCTGAGAGACAGACTATTTTTCTCCTACAAACATGCTAAAAATAGACTACTTCTCAAAGGTATTTTCAAACCACTATAAATTAAGATTTTCTTTCTGACTAGATATCACTTTCAGAGGAATTCCATACCCACCAGGAAAGCATATCTGTACATTTCAGCTCCCACACAGAAAACTGACCATATACTAACACCTGCTCTCCCTCAGCTGCAAACACCATGTTGTAAGAAAAGAGCTGTTACTGTGTTTCCAAAACCAGCTGCCCTATCAGTTCCTTGGCATCCTTCATGCCGGAAGAGATCTCAGAGCCATCTTCTGCCACATGGGTACCAATCAAGAACATCTTCCTCTCGTCCCCAATATCAGACAGAGCCAGAGCATCGTGAATATCAGTGATGCAATATGCACCTTCGAGGTCCTGTTGCACAAAAACAAAACAACACTGTTAGTTGCAAGAGGCGGTGGCAACATTTTTACTTTGAGCCACTGCTTTTGTCCAGGGAGGGAAAGAGTCTCAAAGGCTCTGGGGCACAGTCCTATGTACCTTCTATGAGGTCACTCCCCATGTCCTAAAATGTCTTGGGAAAAAGAGTTAATCTCTAACCTAATTTCTTCCCAAAGAAATATGGGTACAGTTGCTTCTATTTCTACACTAATTCCACTGTTTCTGATAACTATGTAAGACCACCTGCACAAGGGAGACAAAAACACTGCTGGCCCAAGACCCCAGATGCACAGCAAGAGTTACAAGAATAGGGCAAATACACAACAGTCATGCCCTGCCTACCTTCTCAGCCAGCAGTGTTTCTGATGCATTTGAGTCTGATGAAGTCCAAGCCTGTACTTGTGCTCAAGAGTAACAAAAATGACTACTAGTAATGGGCCTCAGTTACTAGAAATTTAGGAGGTGACAATATAGAGCAAACTGAGCACACAACCTTGATAAAAGAGAATCTGTGATTAACACCCTTGGGCTCTTCTGTCATCTGATTGTACTAGAGGCCCAATTATTTTCCAGGTACAGCACAATCATTGAGACTTTCACAAAGATCTTAAAAAAAAAAAAAAAGGAAGCACTGCCTTGTGAGGAAAGCTGCTCTTCCTCTCAGGTTTCAGAAGCAGCCTTAGGAACAACTAACTCAAGGCAAACAACAATGCTTCACTTTTTTGAACAATGCTGTCGGCTTGGTGAAGTGGTACTTCTAGGCAGATACTCAGAACAGAAACCTAACTTCACATCTAACTGTAGTCTCCCTTGAAGCTCCCATACCTTGCAACTGTACAGCAGTTTCCACCCACAGCTCTGATTGCATCTTCACCAAACACAAGACCTGCATTTTGCAGATCCAAAAGTACCTCAGATTATTTTGTTTTGTGGTTAACAGGTGCGGAGAGTCTCTGTGGAGAAAGACTCCCAGCCATATGCATTCCTTAAAGGCATGAAGCCTCTTTTGAAAAGCTTTGTTGCCGTTTCCAAAGCTGTGCCAGCAGCAGGGAACTCTTACCTGCTTGTTGGCCAAAACTACCACAGGCAGGGTGGAATTATTCTGGATTAGCTGATGAAGCAGCTGTTTCGCCATAGGCAGTCGGGCATGATCAGCCGAGTCCACGACATAGACCAACAACAGCACTTTGGGCAAGTACATCTTCCAGTAAGAACGCAGAGATTCACTGCCCCCAACTGGAAGGGAAGACAACAGCACAGGATTCACCAAGTAATTCAAGCAGCACTGCTCCCACGAGTGCAGACAGCAGGCCCTGGGCTGAAAACCCAAGGTATTTGGATTATCAAAACCTCAAATCATTTGAGCTACTGTACATGAGACTGAAAACAGCTTTATTTTCCCCAGTCAGGTCCCATGAAGGCATATGTGTATGCTCTGGAGGAAAAAAATATCTTTCCACTTCAAGCTCTTATTTTGAGAGGATTCTGGGTTCAATTTCTATACAGTTGTTTTCTGCCTTGTTGGTTCTTGCTCTCAAGCAAGTAAGGAGAGCAGAAGGGGAGTTCAGTGTCCATAAACACCAAATGTCCCCATATTACCTATCTCCAAATGCTCATCTCATTTTAAGACAAAGCAGTTCTACAATTTCCAGAGGATAAATTTAGCTCTGAGGTGAGGAGGACTCTAATTTTATTTTTATGACACTATAAACTAACTCAAAATTCCCACAGTTTTGTCAATAACCAGAGATGCTTAAGGAAGAGAGAAAAATCAAATTCCAGCAGACTCTTCAGGCAACCCTTCAGAGTAATCTTTGTACAGCATTCGTTTCTCCATGAGCTCTTCTCTGCTGGATACAAAGGAAAGCTGTTCACCATCAAAATTAGGTCATAAAATAATTTTCTAGTGAAACCATAGATAGCAAGTTGTTTGAGATTGTTGTTCCCATCTAGGGACAAAGAATTCAGTAGTTTGCCGAGTTTAATAGCAGAAGGAGTAAGTATCAGTATATTAAGTACTTCGGATTTGTTTTCAGGTTTCTAGGTCTTCTGCAGGTACATTGCAGGACCACTCACTCCAAGAGTGCCGAGGTGCTCAAAAGACATGGGTGTCTTTCAAAAGTAGCAAGTTTTTCAAAGTTAAGTGTCTGGGTTCCCTATCACTGTCTCCTGCCTTACACAGGAGCTCTTTTCAAAATTGTCTGACTATACAGACATCTTTGACTGCCCTCTTTGACTGTTCTGTGTCAAAGCAATTTTGTTTTCACTTAAGTCAAAAGGGTTCCGTAGTTTCAAGAATATGGAAAGGGAAGTAACATTTCCCACTAGAGCATGCCTGCCTCTTCAAGTGGCCCAGTGTACCTGGAGGCAGAACTGCAAGTCTGCCATTGTGGAAAGGAGCCAAAGGGCTGTGACTAACATGCAATGTTTGGAACAGGAGCCTGATTCCGTACTGTGATACTGCAAGGGCTCAGCACTGCTCCCTTTGTTAAGTGTATTCATGCATAGCAAAACCCAGAGGTCAGCAACCTCACAGAGAATACTTTTCTCCCCCAAACTTACAGGAACTCAGCAGAAGCCAGGAGCTCCTACCCCCTGCAGAGGACAAGATACCACCCAGTTATCTGTATGCTGGTACAAAGAAATAGAACAGTTTTCCACCTGTCTAAGCCAGCAAAACAAAACCCCTGCTATTTGCTGATCACCCCTGCCAAGTGATCACAGCATAGGCTGCTAACCCCTGGACTAGGTGATGATACAGACTGGATAAGTAACCAGATTAGAGAGCCATGCATGGATTTACCTGGCTGAAACTGGCCTGAGACATTGCATTTCCCATGGGTCAGGTCGCAGCCATCACATCTCAGTCACTACCAACCTGGACCAGAGAGGGAAGGATGACTCAGAAACAGCAGGTTCTGCTGTGGTGTGGGCAGTGCTGGGCCCAGACCATCCCCAGGAAGGAGAAGAGACACTGTGGATTTCTCTGAGCTCAGAGAGGCAAAGCACATCCCAGTAGGAGACACCCTCTTACCTACCAGGCAAGGAGCACAGATTACAAGCATCTGTCTAAAGATTATTTCCCCAAGCATTACCACTGCAGAGACTCCTATGGTAATAAGAGTGGGAATGAAACTCTGCCTAAGTTGCCTCATCCCCACACCCCAAAAACTTACCTGGGAACAACACAACTCCTTTAGACCTGCTAAAGGTACAGAGGCATCTATGGGCTAGCTGCCAATTGAACCAGTCAAGCACTGATAAAGCAATGGTAAAGCACAGTGGAGAAACAGCAGGAAGTAATGAGCAGCTCCTGCCTCGACAGAAGGCAGGCATGGATGAAGCTGGGATGTCAGCCTCTTTGTACCAGGGATTGACCTGATCCCAGGGCCTCCACCTTTCCCATCAGCTAGCTACGCCTCCAATAGCTGTGACACATCAGAGGCATCACAGGAGATGCCCTCTGCAGGCAGAGACAATACTCAAAAATCAGAGCTAAAGACAATACAGAAATTTTAACAAAATGCTACAGACATTCAAAAGACTGTTAAAGACTGGAAAACACCATTTTAGGAGGCTTTTGAACAGAAAGGGTACAAAGTTTTTGTCTTCCCCTCTCTTCTTTCACTTATTATTTATTCCTCTGCAGCTCCTGCCCTTTGCCAGGCACAAGCACCAAGAAGAAGCAGTACAACAGCTATGGGTTACAACAGAGGGCTTACTGGGGAAATCTCAGCTGGTTTCACCCAAGCAGGCTTATTACCCATCTCTCTCTGGGAGTAGAATTCCCAGGATGTCAGAGCTGAATGAGAACTGATGTCTAACACCATTATGTCTTCTCCCTCAAAGAGGCTGGGTAGGAAAGCAGAATCCCCAAGGAGAAAATAATCATAACTTCACATTATCAAAGCAGGCATGTGGGGACATTGAGCTTTTAAAATATGTGCCTTATCCCTAGGGCATAAAACAGGAACTTATTTTATATTCAATACTAAAACAGGTTCACTCACTCTCCAGAAACTCCATCTGGGACTCTTCGGTGTAGATGCAGATAGCATTGAAACCTTCAGTGGGAGCCACGCTGCGCTTGACGTGGTTAATTGCCAGAGAGTGGAGAATGCTGGTCTTCCCAGCCCCATCCAGGCCCAGAACCAGGATCTGCTTACTGTGTCCTTTACTCTGCAAAGCGAGGGGCACCACATTTACCCGGGCAGCCGGGGCAAGAGTAAATCTTAGCAGGGCTGGGGGAAAGAAGGAGGCTGAACAAGGGGCCTAGAGGGCACAGCAGAAGCTCTTCCGCGGTAAAGAAGCTGAAGATGCCCGCGGGGCTCCTGCGGCACAAACACAACGGCCGCAGCGATGAGGGATCCCTGGGACACCAGCCGGCCCGGGCACCGCGGGGCAGAAAAGCCGGGAGAGCGGCCCCGGCCTGGCCACCGCCCCACCGCGGTCCAGGGCGCCGCCGAGGCTGCCGGAGAGTGCCGGGGCTGCTGCCCCGCCGAGAGGACCCGGGCGACCCCGGGCGGCCCCGCGGGTGTTCCTCGACCCCGCGGCTTCGTCCGCCGCCCCGACCTAGCCCCGGTACCTGATCAGCGGCGGCTACAGAGCGAGCGGGCAGCGCGACACGGCTGCGCAGGCGGGCCCAGGCCCGGAGCGCCACGACCGTGCCGCCTGCCAGGGCCAGCGCCGCCCCGCAGAGCGCGGCGGCCCGCAGGCGGGAGCCCATCGCCGTTCCGGCCGCGGGTACCGCTCCAGCCACGGGCACCGGACACCGCGCAGCCGCACCGCGCACGGAGAGCGCCCCCACGCAGCCCCGAACGCTGCTCCGGCCGCCAGCCGGTCGCCCAGTGCCAGGCTGGAACACCAGCTTCTCGCTGGTACGGGAGGCCACGGTTTCCGCACACCCGCTGCTGCACTCCCCCCACTCCCTCTCCCGGCTCCCATCCCCGTGGGATTTGTTCCCAGCTTTGCCTCTGCCTGCGCGCCCAGCTGCGGCGCAGCAGTCAGGACACTGTGCAAGTACCCGGGACAGGGCTCCAGCAGTCAGGAGTCAGCCTTCCCGTCAGGTTAGAGCTTGTGCTAGGTTTGACAGAGAAGACGCCTGAAGAACAGAGCTACGTTGTCCTCCGGTATCTTCCCTCCAAACTGAATTGCTGCAGGACAGTGCTCTCTCTCCGATAGTCACCAGCTGCTGCCTAAGCAGAGGCACATGGCCCAGGGAATTAATTTAAAACACCACTCTTTGTTCAGCACTCAGTTGGGCAGCAAGTGCCTGCCAGCCATTCATACAACTTTTCTTTCTCTATGCTCTGTTCCTTTGTCTCTCTCAAACAACACATTTCAGCCCCCTTCTCAGATACTCCCACTGTACAGGCAAAGTAAAAAAAAAATGGATTCTGCATAGTAGATTTTTTTCTCCCTGGAGACTCGGGAGTTATTTCTTAAACCACAGTAACTTGTAGATCCCTGCCTTTTAAGGCCTTTGCCTTTTGGGCTGACATCTGACAACCACTCTCCCAGCCACTATTTCTACCCACTGACAGTCCATATCTGGAAAAATGTTTTGGCTACATTCAGATCAAACCAGAAGTTTCAACACATATGTTGAGAGACAGTAGTTTAGCATGAATAAGTTCTCAGCAGAATGAGGTACATAGTTATAATTCTGTGATTTCATATGCTGTTTGGTTAGCTTTACTTCCTCATTCTGAGTAGCTGGATTTGCTGAAGCCTCAAGCAGCAAACCATGAACTTACACCTCCATAGCTGAAATTAGTTTTCTTAGTAATTTTCCTAGTAGCTGGTATATTGCTGTGTTTTGTCTTTAGTACAGGAAGAATATTGATAACACACTGCTGCTTTCATTGTTGATAAATGTGTTTATCCTAACTCCTGGGCTTTTTTAGTTTCCCATGCTCTGCCAGTGAGCAGGTACACCAGAAGATAAGGAGACAACTGTCAGCAAAGCTGCAACAAGAACCATCAGCAGCTTTCCTGCACAGACACAGAGAAACACTTGAGTAAGGTGTTAAAGATCCAGACCAAAAATAACCATTGGGCCAAGAGGCATGTGCAAGGTGCATGCCAGGTGGGCACTTACAGTCTCAAATATATAATTTCTTTGGGATTTCTGTTGTTCTGGGCCACTCTCCAGAGTCACCGAGCTTAAGCTGACCTGCTGCTATACCACTCTATTTTCATAAACCCAGGACCTAAGACTTGTAGAAACATAGGGTCAAGGCTAAAGGAGGAGGAAGTGCACTTGAGAGAACCACACACATTTTGCTCACCTTTGTTTTGTCAAGCCCTTTAAAATACGGCAGCAGGCTTGCAGAAAATGGGACACTGAATCTGCTGCCATACACGTCACCATGCTTTCTCCTAACAGTCTCCCCCTTCAGCTTCTCTTATCCTGTATTATAAAGCCCAGATGTTGTTTTCTAAGATGCTTTGTGGCTTTGCTCTTTGATGGTCAATGACTGACTTAGAAGGCAATGTTTGCATGATGCATAGATAAATTTAAAGGCCTAAACTGACATATACAAGAGGAGCATGAAACTACATTTCAAGAAATTCTTGATTATTCCATATCTCTTAAATGTCTAGCAACACGGAAACAGATATCTTCTTGGGGGCTATGTTTGACTTCGATGGCAACAATGAGGAAGGGAACTTGGTGAGAAGACACATCATGGCATCTATACCAGCCCCTCTCCCCCCAGACCACTGACAGGCAGGACAGAGATCCAGAGGCCAAGAGTCTTTTACTAGCACTTGCTTTTATCTTTATTCTGCAACCATCATCACGTATTGAAAGAAGGAGGTTACATATCCTGCTATTTACCACCCTCCTTTAGCACCTTTCTTCTTTTTCTGCTGCTGTTTCTTCTTGGAGGCTGGAGCACCTGCAGGTTTTTGGTGCCTGGGAGGGATAACATTACTTGTAGTTGATACAGCTGCCCCACTGCCTGGCCGAGGGGAGGTAGGTGGGCTGCTGGCAGTTCTACTGGCATCCCTGTAGGAAGACAAGAGAAAAAGACACCATGTGGGTTCAAAACCACCTTCAAGATGTGATTATGTGGTACTAATGCAAGGAGCTGACAGTGAAAAGCAGCAGCTGCCCCATTAGGTAGCATGCATTATGTATGGGAGGGCACTTATGCAAGGACATCTTAATTAGGCTTCAATATGCAGAAGGAGCTGATGGAGGATGGGAATGCATCTCAAAGGGCAGCAATCATCTCCTAACTGATGTCCACTAGATGGTCTAAGTCCCTGATAATGAAAGCAAGGCTAACTTTTGAATAGACATGTGACAGCTCATGCAACACACAAGAAGACTTTCAGGTCCCACTCCTAGACAGTGCAAACCCAGCATGCTTCCTCTCAGATGCTAGTAAGACACTATCTTGCTGTCAGCCTTCATACATAATGGTAATTCTTGATTCCAGCTCAAATAATCAGTGTCAGCTTAGAAAGAAGTACAGTGTTTTCTGTACTGCATGGCTAATGCTTCTGCAGCTGCCAAAACTGTTGAAAGCAAATTGCTCAAGAGAAAGTATGCAAAATTCATCTCATTGCCAAAGGAAAAGTGCATTAAAAGATTATGAGAATTTTATTTGCACCTTGGCACCTTCAAGCATGCCTATCTATCATACTGGTTTTCAAGAACCTATAGGGATCTCCAGGGAGAGCAGCTGTTAGCAGGTTCAAGCAGCAAAAATGTCACTTGTGATACCCACAGTTGGTGCAGTGACAGAGCTGCAGCAGAGCAGCACAAACACAGCCCTCCCAGTTGCCCAGGAATGAATCCCTGCATCAATCCTTACAAAACAGGTACTCACAGTTCAGAGGAGCCAGTTGTGGTTGAACCCTGAGTCCCCTTGCCAACCTGA
The DNA here is from genome assembly GCA_013186435.1 of Turdus rufiventris. Lineage (NCBI taxonomy): Eukaryota > Metazoa > Chordata > Aves > Passeriformes > Turdidae > Turdus > Turdus rufiventris. The sequence continues at coordinate 960,004 of PYHW01009688.1, read as the reverse complement.
TCCTTCTTCTTGCCCTTTTTCCGTCCACGGTAGTAGGACCGCTCTCGCATTGGAAGCCACCGCTCAGGGTCGGGAGTCACCTTGGGGTCATAGTTCTTTGGCAGCTTTCCTGCAGAACATCCAGTGCCAGGAAATGAGATTGGGGTCAACACACTAGAGGCATCACCAAGGGACATGCATGGGATGTTAGTAGCTGGGCAGCACAACGAGACCAGCAACTACATAATCCTATCAGGGTGTTGCTCTGTTGCTCTCACTTCTGAGGAAAAAATGTCCCAACCAAAGAAGCTATCATGAATATCCAGGTTCCCAGAGACCCAGTCCTAACAAAGGGCTCTAGCTGCTAGGGACCCAGAGGCTGGCTATTTGAAGAAAATCTGCAGAGCTCTCTGGATCTCTGCTGTGTCAACAGCTAGGAAATACAACATACCCTTCTTTTTCTTCTTCTTTTTCTTCACTTCCCCTTGTCTGAAAGGAAAACAACACACTGTGACATAGCAGAGACAGAGCAGACAAGTCAACTAAAAACTAGTTCTGGAAGAAGCTGAACCATTCTCATCTCTCTAAGAACATGGTCTGCTGCTGTATAAAGCTCCTTGCGGTAAAAGGGCAGGCTCCCTTTCCACCAGCCTGCCTTCTACAGCTATGCCTTCACCATATCAGGTGTGGTTCTTGAACCACCCCAAAGAAGGATGCACCAGAGCTATAGCAATAAAACAAAATAAAAAATTTAGCAGCCTGCTTTACCCTTGCTCCTTCTGCTGGTTGTCTCCAGTGAGCTTGCCAGCTTTCTTCCGAACATAGGTTGCTCCATGGGAGTTCTCCAGCGCATCAACATCTACTTTCAGTGACATGGTGTCTGAGGAAGGCAAGTGTTTGCTAAGACTGCAAGGGAAGAGTTCAGGGATGCAAACCAGCAAGCATAAACACCCATGTTCTTCCAGACAGCAAGAGGCAACCTCATCTTGAATAAATTCTGTTAGCAATACTGACACCAGACAGGCCTATGAGGCTATTTCCATCTCTTTCACTAGCTTCTTACACAAGTTGGAATGAGCTGCTTAATTGCCATCTGCCTCATTTTTCCCTCTTTAATATGGGGACACAGGGAACAACTTCCTGTGAAAGCAGCTCAGGTGACAACAGCAGTATGTAAACCAGATTTTGGGTAAGCAAGACCTTAGCCACATTATATCAGTCCTGCATTATTACCACAGGTTTAAGATTCTGACAGAAAAGATGGACATGCTCTTATTTTTGGTTTAACCTTGTCTTATTAATTCTCAAAGAGAAGGAGGCCAAAGATAAAAAGGTCCTGAGGTATCACTGTAATGAAGCCAATTAGAGAAATAATGTACCTCCAGACAACTTGACCTGAATACGTAGCTGTTCCAGGGAGGTTCCTTGCCTTTCTTCCAGTAAGAGCATGTTTGAAGCCCCCACACAGCTTAAAATACAAGGAAGCAATACCCCAACACCTCTTTAAAACCATTAAAAGGATACACTTTAGCTTTTTCAGGGTCAACGAGGGAATAGGCAGAGATGAGCTGTGCAAGAGTATGTACATCTTTTGGGTTTTGCCTTTGTAGAGGAAAAAAAAAACCAAACCAAAACAGAAAAGGATCAAGTTACCGATGTTATTTATCCCAAAGACTGGTAACACCACACCGTGCTTGCTGCTGTAACACAGTTAATATCTGTGGGGACAGACATGTTAGTATGTCGCCTCCTCCAGAGCATACCACCAATAAAGGATAAAGGGAGGTGCAGACAACTCCACAGTATCATGAAGCAGGCAACAGAAGAGGAAAAACCCAGCAGCAAAGGCAAATTAACACTCCTCCCAACAAAAGATCCCATTAAGCGCACAACAGAAACTAAAACCTAGACATCCATGTTTATGTAGCACTAGAAAAAACTGCATTCCAGTTCCTCGAAGCAATGCACACAAGAGGCTTCTGGTATAAGTCTATCAGGTTTTCAAGGGAATATTCATTATAGATCAAATGAATTATCTCCCCTCTCCAAAATACAGCCTTGCATTGAAGCTTCTGTGCAAAAGTAACTCTAAAGGACAGCTACTAGTCAATCAAAATACTCAGACACTGCCTGCCACCAGACAGCTTTCAGAGGACTCTGGGTGGAGACCTGATGCTCAGCAACCACCCAACTCACTTCCAGAGCTCCTCCAAGTCGCTGATTGCTTCCTTCTTCCTGCCATGCTTTAGTTTGAAGTTGGCAGCTTCCCTTATCAGTGACAAATGGACAGGAGACTTTGGCTGAAAGACACAGCAGCCATGATTAGTTCCTTATTATCACAGCATGGAGCCCAGCTCTAGCTGGCTTTAATACCCCTGAGGCTTGGCCAAGGAGAACTGAGTTAACATCCTATCATGCAGAAAGTAACTACCTTTGCACTCTGGGAAGTGAGGCAGAACTGCACGGGACAAAGCAGCTTGCTGCTCCACCATGTTTTTCCATCAGGGAAAAGTCCTGATTGCTACATTTAGGCATCCATTGATGCCACTCTCCTAATCTGACAGGAGCTGCTGCTCCCTATTTGTAACATCTAAAATAATATATTATTGATAAATGGTCAAAACAGGAGCTCATGTGTCTCCAAACCCCCAACTGGATAACTGCTGGGGCTACGCATCAACAGAAAAAGCTGAAGTGGATGAGTTAGGAAATCCAGGACAGATTCTTCCACATTAGCTCCTCTGGTCTGACTTGCCTGGTGTTGCTGATACCACTGGATAGCCTGTGTGAAGACTTCAATTGCACTGTCAATATCCTCTTCATGACTGTACATTGTCACCAATGCAGACACCTGCAAACATTCAAGAGCAGTATATAGCAGATCTTAATGCAAATTGTCTATAGCCAGAGTCTCAGCAGTTAAATGATGGGATTTCTGAAAAACAGAGTCAGTGTGAGCTTTCTACTGTCCCTAAAAAACAGCTGTGGTAACTGGCAGGATACCCAGGCCAGATCTTCCTACCCAAGTCACTCCCAAAGGAACATCCCCATCATCTTTTTCCTACAGTACAAGCCTAAAATTGCATTCACAAAAGGACCCTTCCTGTACTGGCACTTTATTTGCTTATCATAGGACTCAGTTTCATTAGAAAACCTTTTTCATCCCCCATTCTCTACCCCAAGAGCTATGAAAAAAGAAATCAGCCCTGAAGAGATTATAAGGATACCATCTGTTTGCCAACATCCCAGTCACAAGTAGAGGTCATCCAGGGCAAGGAGCTATTATTGTTAACTGCCCCTATAAATTATCTTGATCATTCACACTTACAGTTAGAACAGATCCACAACTATGAGCCCCTGTTCAAGATGCTTATGCTGAACATATGAGCATTTACAAGGCCATCAAGCTTTTCTGAATACCAGATGTGGATAAACATGCAGACCAGGCTGATGCTGCAGGGATGGAACACAGCAGTTTCCCCTTAACACCTGCTGTCCGAATGCTGCTTCTAAAACATCTCAACAGTACACACCAGCAACCAGCAGTTGCTCGAGTCATGTTATGCAAGTAAATGCAGGATTGAGAGTCGGGACTGAGTTATGCAACATGCAAGGACTGAGAGATTACCAGGGAGTGGGAACATAGGCAAAGAGCATCCCTGTGACAGGCAGAGTACTTCTATGGCTATGTTCAGGCTACCTAGAAGCAAGTTATAATAATACCACCTTTGTCCAAGACAAGGAAGATGGGCTCAGAATCCTTGCAGACACTCAAGTCAAGTGGTAACCAAGGGGAAGAGGCAAAAAGGAACAGAGAGTGCAAAGCTCTCCTACAAGGGAAAGGCCTTACACAGCTCACGTGCAGTTTTGCTTACCATACCAGGCTTGTGCTGCAGTTCTTCTATGCTCCTCAGGATCATGCAGGCTTTGGTGACACTGCCTAGAAGAGGAACAAGGAAGAACACACTCTGAATGGAATCACAACACCTGATCCCACCAGTGAACTTTGAACCAAAGATAAACAATGCGGAAAGAACAATTCCCCTTCTCACAACATCTTCCCTGTTCTAGCAATCAGGGACAGGCCTCCCTAAAATGGATCTTTCTGCTCTTGCCACATCCTGCAAAGGTACAGGATTCAAGGGTTTTGGCTATCAGGTAGTTCTCTTCAGGCTCAAGTCTGTGCTGCCTGACTGCATAGGAATGGTACCATTATGGAGCCTTACACTGCTCCCAAAATCCTGTCCCAGAAGAGATTCAGACCTATTATTCACAGACACTGCCAGCAATCTGTGGAGCCTGTATATCCAGATATTAAGCTATCAGCATTATCCTGCCATAGCTAAACATATGTATTACCTGACTGAAAGCACCTCTGCTCTGCACCCCTGTCACAACAGTGACTGCAGCAAAGATTGCCCCAAAGTCTGGTTTTCTTACCCCTTGTACCATAGTCACGTGCAGACACTTCCCCAACAAAGGAGGTCTAGATACCTTGAGCAATTTTTAGCTGGGCCATCGTCAGCTTGATCTCAGCTGCACTGGCAGGGTGCTGTTCTGCAAAGTCCTGAGAGTCAGAAGAAACAACAATTCAACTTGTGTGTGGGCAGCAGGCTACTGCTTTGGTGAATCATATGTCATGCTGAGTCACACAAAGCTGGCAACAGCCAAAGGAAGCTTTCCAGCACAGGCAGGCTTCAGCACACAGAGAGAAGGACCCCCAAGTGTGCACTTTCAGATTTCTTTCTCAGGCCACTCAGTCCCTCCAAAGAAGGGTGTTGGAAACTGCTTGTAAGCAGAGCAGCAAAGCCTACTGCTTATCCTAGAAGTCTACTACAGCTTCCCAAGCATAAAAATCAGAGGTGGAAGGGAACTATTTCCCTTTAAATGCGGAATTGTTCAATGGGGTTGAAGGCTTTCCAGCAGCGTTAAACCAAACCAAAATAAGGAGTCAAACACCCCTGGAAATTTAAACCAAATGAAACAAAAGGAAAACACCACAGGAGAACACAAAGTACAAGTTTATATGGCACTTGGCCAGCTTTCTCTTAATCTACCTGCAGAAGCCCTATAGCCTTTGCATGCTGCTTCTCACGACACAGCTGGGCTGCCTGGATAAGCACAGGGAGCAGATGCTCAGGGCTCTGGGACTGCAGGCTTGCTGACAGCTTGCGGCACTGATCTGCCTGGAATGGAATCAGAGAACATACTTTTCTCAACATCTGCAAGCACCTTATACAGGGCTAAGAAACCGACAGCATCTAAGAAGACATACTATTCGTGACTCCCCTGAAATGAGTACACAAAACCAGGAAGTCCTCTTAGTGGCCCTTCAGATAGAGCTGAGAATCCCCAAATCCCTCTTCTTGTTATCTCCACACCATCCTCCCTACACCAATATCCAAGGCACTAAACAGACAGTTGTGCTTTTAGGGATGATTTTATTTTTCTGCTCACTTACGTGCCTAAACCAAGAGGTTCTATCTTCAGACATAAAACAGCAGCATCTCTCTTTTTGCCCAGTCAAACTCCTGTGGATTTAATCTGTAGCTACTTACCGCAGATCAGTTTCCCCTACCTGGTTAGTGTACATTGCAAGCAAAGCTTTGTTGAATTCAATGGCCTGGAGCTGCTTCTTGGAGAGTTTATGCTCAACACCTTCTGCATTAGTCAGCTTCACCTTTTTCTTTGAATCAAAGACATTTTGGTCCTGGGGAAATCGTACATCATGAGAAGATTTCACTATATTCCTTGAAAAAGAATATACCCCTGGGTCTGCAATTTAACTACTGTTTAAGAAAATATCTTCAGTGATTATCTCCCTTCTCTCCATAGAAGCAGAGAAGAGAAGCAAGCTGAGTAACCACAATGAAAGTGGCAAGGTAATTCTATACCTTGTTAATTGTGATGATATTATTTGCAATGACAGCAAGGAGTCCTACATCTGTTGGCCTGCAGATAAGAAAAGCAGAAAGCATACTGTTACTGAACAGCAGTCTGTCACAGATGGAAGACTGAGCATTTGATTTTTTTTTTCAAAAAATCCTCTTACTTCAACTTGATTATTTGATTGTAGAGCTGTAGAGCATCCTCTGTATGGCCCTGCAGTTGCATGATATAAGCCATCTGACCATGAATAATAGCCAGTTCAGCCTCAATGTCTTCCTCTGTCACATCCTGAAGGAGAATCAAAGCAAAAGTAAAAGGCTATCTCACCTCTCTTCCAGCTTCAGCATTCTGCTGGCAAACATATGTGAGCAGTCCTGGGTAGTATTAACAGCAAAGTACCCCAGCTACCACAGGTGAAGGTTGTAGCCTCAGCACAAACAGAAGCATATCTGAGTTAAACTAGGTGAAGAAAGCTTCCCCTGCTCCAGCTAGAATCTGAAGATTACCTTAACTTGTACATTCAATCTGCCCCTCTTCAGTGATTGGTTACAAATTCCCTGCTTGCCACCACTCACTGAACATGTTCATCCCTAGCAGGGATAGGTCACAGGGAGGTTTCAGACAACCTGTACCCTTCTACCTGCACCAGAATAGACAACTATGCAAGGAACACAACAGCAAACAGCCTGCAGTGTCAGCTGCTCTCCTGCAACAGCCAAGAGGGCTGCCCCAGCCTCACAAGCTGGTACTAGCAGAGCAGCCCTGGCTCTCTGCACCTTGTGACTGCACCTGTGCCCCCGCTGCTGCAAAGCAAACACCCTCCAGAACAACATCAGGAACTTACAGAGTCTTCTGACAGTGACTGGCGGCACAGCTCTACAAGGAAAAACAAATTGAAAAACACAATTTAGAAGGCTTTAGGGGGAAAAAATCAGGCAAGAAGCATGGGGGAACTTTTTCATGTATCCCTGAAACTTCTGCAGTACTACAAGGACACAGCACACTACCAGTCTGATGATGGATGAGACTAAGCATGAGAGAGCAGACTATGTGATGCAGAAGAAATATCAAAGGCACAAAAGATACTATCCCTCCCAGACACTAATTTTCTCTCCTGAGCAAATTTCCTTAGACCTAGCTCCTGATCTTTCCCATAGGGATCACTCAGCTGGAATTGCTTACTGGTCTTGCAAGTTTAGCGCTGCAAGCCTGCAATATTCAGCTTACAACACCCTTTATGGAGCAGCAATTCTTTCAGTTTTCAGTACCCATACTAGTGACTTCTTAACTTTCTCATCCTTCACCAGAACATCAATTGTTTGCTTCCAAATGACTGCTATCGAAGGACATGGGCTCAAATTATACATGCTTATCAGTTGTTGTTTTTCTTCATCAAAACTGGGACAGAACTGACCTATTTACCTGCAAGAGCAATTAGTTCAGACTGAAACAGTCCTTCCTAGTTTCTTTCCCTAGTTTTTTTTTTTTTAACACACAAAATTCCCATTTCACCCCACAGAAAAGAAATCCTCTCTGCTCAAAAGCTCATTTACTAGCTTATACTAATTCATACCATGAAGTATTTTGAATTCTTATAGCATGTATTTAAATACATACTCATACTAACAAAATCAGGAGTTAGAATAGATGACACATCTCATGCATATGAGATTACATTCACATTCCTGCTTCAAAAAAATACACAAAGTTATTGAATATCAATCAGGGGGCTGTAGGAGAGCCAGGAAGTGGTACATGCTGCATGGCTCTGGAAAAGAGTTGTAGAGGAACACTTCCCCAAAAAGACTTCACAATAAATCCTGCTGCTGCCCAGTTTTTAAATTCTCAAAACCTCTTTTCTTCTGATTTGTGTCTACAGAGAGTAAATAACTACTTCTACCACACAAAGCTTCCCTCTCACCTCACCAGGCTTTTACCTTCTGCTTTTTGTAGTTTTTTCATTGCTTCATTCAGCTTTCCTTGCCCAATCAATGCACATGCACTGTTATAACACAGCTCATAGGTAGCTTCTCGAAGGCCTAAATCCTCCTAGCATGAAAAACAAATATAACATTGCATAAACACCAACTGATCTGTACAGATTTAACAGGTAACAGACACAAACCAGAGTTTTCCTGTACATTCCAATGAATTCTTGAAAAATAAATTTAAGAAGCAAATTTAACAGGGCACACAACTGGCAAGTAAGTTGCAGCACAAAGGATCTTCCCACACAGTGCGCAAAGTCAGAAGCAACTGACAAGACATCAAGGAAACTCCAGCCTGAACGTGCAGACTACTTAGGCTGGTGCAAGAGGGCAAGTAAGAGCTGTTGCTCTAGAGAATTAGAAAGTGGATCTACAGCATTGAACAGAAGGCTGAGGATGCTGTGTACACCTCCAAGGACAAGGATTTCTAAACAAATGTGAACATTATAATCTTTACTGTCTGTTAACAAAAATATTCCCAAGCATGGCTGGGTGATCAGAGAAACTAGCTTTGGCCCTGGGCAAGAAGGTAATGAGAGAGAAAAGTGGTAATCACCTCAGGTGTTCTGCTAATGCAGGTTCAGAAAGATCTAATTCTTGCTCTGCTGTGATATCTAATAGTACAAGCTTTCTAGAGATCAAAGATGAAGTATAATTCATATATATATATATATATATGCATAATAACAACATTTATTCTTCCATGCAGGGAAAACCACTTGGTGATCTTCAACACACTCACAAATCTTTATGAGATAGGAACATATTTCTGTACCTTTCAGTATCTATAATTTCAATACAATCTGTATCCTTTATTCCTTGGCTCTCACTCTTAAACCCATAGGCACACATACTCACTTACTGGCACCACCTTCTCCCACGTGCTTTGTGCTGCCACAACAGCAGAAAGGTTGGTTTTTCTCTCCTCCTCATACTCATCCTGGGAGTTGCGGATGAGATCCCTGTATGCAGCCAGACAATCGTCGTAACGCTCCAGTCTGTACAACTGAGAAAGGAAAGGGATTAGCCCTCAGAACATTATTTTTCTATGCATGCTGGTAACTACAGCCACCTTCCTCCCTCCCCATGGACTGGGGGCAGCAGAGCATCATGTTTTATAGCTGAACATTTTACTAACATTTGCATCTACCTTTAAGGGTAAACTATATAGACTACATTTAAAAGGACTCAAGCAATGACACTAGCTATCTGCGCAAAGATGACACAGCTTTTACTCCTAAAACAGATTCTTTAAATGCACTAGTTTACTCAGTTTTGTCCTAAAACAGCCTTCCAAATTAGATTGCCTCTCTAAGAAAGAAATTAAATGAATGGTCTTTCATGCAGCTGAGAGAAGACAGCCAATTCTTCACAAAACTGTTCTAATCAACCAATAAAAAAATGAGAAGAAAAAGTATAACTTCTTTTCTGCATCACTTTTAATGCCTGAGATGTCAGGTCCCACAAACCATTCCTGAACAGGTATCTAATGCAAACAGATGGCTGAACCACAAACAAATCCTATCAGATCTCTTCCTTCCTCAACCAGATGGCTAATACCAGGCCAGACCCAGGTAGGGAGTGGAAGTCACAAATGTATTGCTTTGGTTCAGTGGGAATAAGATGATGACTCTGTTGCCAGAAACAGGCAACTGAAGTTCCACTGAAGTTTGAGCAGTTGGAACCACACCTGATCTTACCTTCAAGCCAGAGAAGGAAATTCTGTCCCCATACTTGCTCCCTATTAGAGGAAGCACAAGGCATCTAGCATATGAAACTCCCACCAGGAAGAAAAGCTTGTAATTACCACTTGTCCGTAAAGCTCCTTCAGTTTGTCTGTCTGCTGACTGGCACTCTGAATGGTCTTGAGAGCACTTTCAATACGGTTCAACCTGTATTCACAGTAGGCCTTCTCAAAGGCAATAACATCACTGCAAGGACAGGACAAAGGCTGACAGCATGCACTAGAGTTTCCATTCAACAGCATTCACTGACATATAACCAGCCCTAATTAGTCAGACTCCTACATACCAAAAACTCAAATATGTTATCCCAGATTACTGAATTTTGTATTTGTTGAGCGCTGAAAGTATCTTTTATCTACTTGGTGTTCAACAGAGAAGTAATATCAAAACTTCACCCAAAAAAAAAAGGTTCCTTTTTAAAGCCATTTCTGCACACATTGTATTCCAAATCCTCTTTGCTCCACGCCGCCCTACTAATTATGCTAATCAAATGCTTAAAATGTAAAACAGTAGCAAACCTCATTCCATGACGTTTTCTTAAGAAGGCATTACATGGCAATGAAATACTGTTACCCAAACTTTTAAAGACAATTGATTCACAGAGAGAGAGGCGGGGGAAAAGATATAAAACACAGTCCCACAGGCTAACACCAAGACAAACCTAACATTAACCTATTTTGAAATATCATCACAGCAGAACTGCAGCAAAAGGGTTTGTTTTGCCAACATAAAATTGGCTTCAAAGCAAGCTTCCCCAGTAGGGAAGCATTCCCAAAGAAGCAGAGCCTTGAATGCTATGTTCCACTTACTCTCCAAGTTACCACTTAAGCCAAAGGAAAATTAATCAGCAACTCCTTTAGTTCATGCCTGGGGTCACTTATTATGAGCTTTATTTTGCCTATTAGAATTAACTCAGATTAGATGAGTATTATGGAAGTTTGAAAATTATTGGCATTTAGAACTAAAGCAAAGCAGCCTCAGTGCAGGATAGGAAAACTTCAAGACAGACCAAGAACCACCACCTTCCTTGCTCTGCAGGACATAGAAACAGACACACAGTAGAATGAGCTAAAGAAATTATAGGAAGAACTCTGCAACCAGTTGAATAAAAAAAATACTCCTTCTCATTACTACATAATAAAATAATACGCTAAAAAACTGGAATTAAACCGCTTTTGTCCCAGGAAAGAATGAATTGGTGAAAAGGGTAATTACGTGTTATTCAGATGCAAACAAAAACAAAGGTATGTTTCATCACACTGATAACTTCAACACACCTTTCTGGGAAGTTCCTTAATAGAACAGTATTTGAAATACAAAAATTTTGCTGCCAGTCAGTTCTTGGATAGCACTTTTCATCCTTGTCATTATATAAAGAGCATCCTTATGAGAAACAAAATTAGAATCTTAAGGACATAAATGGGAAGCTTGACTTGTTGTCAAACATAGCTTGTCTCCAAGGTCCTGGTTTTGAGAAGACACACAAAGGGCTTGCACCACCCCAAAAGCTGAGGCAGCTCCTTCAAGCTGGCAAAACAAAGGAACCCAAGGAGCCGTATTGTGAGACAGCCAAACAAAGCCAACAGCTTGCTACCACCAACAAAGGTTTCTCCCTTCTCACTTCCTTCCCAGAGAGATTTGTCCCCTTTCCTTGTACCACCCATGCTACTCGGCCACATCTACAAGCAGAATCAGCACCTGAAGGTGGCTGAAAACTTGGTCAGGGACAATCCCTTCAACAGTAACAGCAAGATTTTTGACTGCCTCAAATTCAACCAGACCTTGTCTCACCCCCTCCCATAAATATGTCACTGAGAAGACCAACTCCAATGTCTCTGAACATATTCTGGTCATTTTGCTGCCTTATTTTGCTGCCCCCACTGAAGCTGCAGCAGCTTCTCAAGGACTCAGGAGTGTCATATTTTGTAGAGCACAACAAGACACAACTCACCTGGTTAACACTTTAGTGTGGGTATTGATTACACCAAGGGCTTCCTTGAAGTTCCCATTCTGGATAAGACACACTACTTTACATTGAAGTGCAGTCACATCATCTTTGTTGATCTGCAATACTGGAGGAGAAAACAGTTTCAACACAACAATCTAACTCATAATCAAATACACTCAGGTTTTGTAAGAGACTAAAATCTACAAAAATCCATCCAAGAGAGTGGTCACATCAACTTAAAGCGTCCTGATATGGCTCAGATCGTGAAACGAACTCCATCGGGATAAAAGAATTCAGTATAAATCCTGAACTTACCAGAAGCATGCACTGTGCTAATGTGTCTGGAAGAGCTGAACCAAAGGGGCTATACACACCTGGGCAAACCATTCCTTGGCACTTCATTTCCAAGCAGAGAACACAGTGTCAAGGCCCCAGTGCCACATAAAGGACACTCAAGAATGAAAACAGCTGGTAGAGAAGAACAGTGTGGCTGTCGTCAGGGCGTCACTTTACATGCTAAAACTTTCTGCCAGTGGATGACAGTGAGGGAAAACTAGAAGAGAGGCATGGGTTTTGCTATTTGATTTTTTTTCATGGATGCTAGCTTTTCCAGAACAGGAGATTAATCCCTACTGCCTACCAGCAGCAAAGACAAAACTTTTAACCACAACGTACCTTATACTGCAATCCCGTTTTGGATGCCAAACCACCAAAACAACACATCTCAATGTGAACTGTCCGTTTCAAGCAAGTTACTGCTCCCAAATCAGTCCACATGCAAAACACCACTCTTCCAGTTCCAGGAGGAAAAGCCCTCCTTCCTCCCATGATCAAAACGGAAGGAAAACCCACAAGTAATTTCGAAGAGTTGATCCACAACAAAGGACGCGCGATGCAACGCAAGCACCCGACGGTCGCGGTACAGCAGCAGAGCCTGGGCCCCGGCTGCCCTTCTTCCCTCTACCCCAACACAGTAAGATCCCCGGAGCCTTTGCCCCCGCCCTGCTCCCAGCACGAAATCTACGGACGGACACACCCGCTCCCTGCCACATGGCCAACGCGCCCGGGCAGAGACCACAGACCCGGGGGGCGGGGACCGGCACAGTCACCGCACTCACTCTTATTGACGGACTTGAGTGCGCGGGCGAAGTCGCCGTTTTGGCCGCAGCGGTTCACTTCGCTCCACAGCCCCGCCGCCCCCGCGGCCACCGCCATCATGGCACCGGGACTAGACACACGTCGCGGGGGTGGTGCTGCGCCGGAAGCGGAAGTGCCGGACGGGGCCCCGCCCCAGCCAGCGCTGGTTCCCTTCCAGCAGCCCACCCTTTCCGGTGCCTCCTCCCCGCCTCGCCCGGAGCCGCCCCTGCGCCGGTGCGCTGTGGTTGTGTCTAACTTCCTACTCCTGCGGGCAACGCTGCCGCTATGAGGTGTAACGGGGGCCAGTGCCGGTTCTGCACCTGGGCAACCCTTGTGGTGTGTATAGGCTTGGGAACGAGAGGCTGGAGAGCAGCGCTGCAGAAAGGGAGCTAGGGGTCCTGGTGAATGGCAATTGAATGTGAGTCATCATGCCCTGGCAGGCAGGAGGACCAACCCTGTCCTGGGGGGCATTAGGCACAGCTGGGGGAGGGAGGGATTGTCCCACTCTGCTCTGCGGCGGCCTCACCTCGAGTGCTGGGGGCAGTTCTGGGTGCCAGAACATAAAAAAGACATTGAGCTGTTAGACAGTGTCCAAAGAACGGTGAAGGGCCTTGAGAGGAAGCCGTATTGAAGAGCGTTGAAGGTTACTTGGTCTGTTCAGCCTGGAGGAGAGAGGGAGACTTCATTGTGGTCTTCAACAGCCTCATGAGAGGAAGAGGAGGGGCAAGTACCGACCTCTTCGTTCTGTTTGACAGGACTCAAGGAAACAGAATGGAGCTTAGTCAGGGAAGGTCTAGGTTATGTATCAGGAAAAGGTTCTTCACCCAGAGGGTGGTCAGGCACTGGAACAGGTTCCCCAGGGAAGGGGTCACAGCACCAAGCCTGACAGAGTTCAAGAAGTTTTTGGGCAATGTGCTCTCAGGCACATGGTGTGATTCTGAGAATGGTCCTGTACAGGGACTGGAGCTGGACTCAGTCATCCTGATGGGTCTCTTCCAGCTCAGCGTATTCAATGATTCTACTGATTTAATTTGCTTTTGTGAAAGAGCTCTGCAGATGTAGCACCTTAGTCATTGCCAAATAACTCTACTCCTCTTCCAATGTTTTGACCAAAGTGTGTGTGTGCAGAGGGAAGGGGTGATTGATCACCCCAAAAGGATTTTCCACCACCTCCCATTACTTTCTTCAGCTAAAAGACTGGCATCAGTTATGTTTTCAAATTTCAGAAATGTCATGAATACAAATACCAGAAAGGCTGTGTGTTTTTTAAACTAAAAATTGTAAAGTTATAAATACATCAGAGGATTAAGGTGGCCATCACTTCGTATAACGCCACTAACATATCAGGATTTAGTTTTCAAACACAAACTGAAGAAAAAACTGCAATGTGAGATATGACCAACAAAGTTAGCTCAGTGCAACTTGGACAATGGAGCCTCTTTATAAAGGAGTCCCAGGAAAAAACCAAAAATATTCTGCAACTGGTGTAATCTCTTCCAAAGGAGTAAAAACCACATTAAAGAAAGGAAAAAGAGCAATTAATACTTTAAACAAAATACTCTTTTTATTAGAGTATTTTTGATTAAACATACAGAACTCAGGATTGCTATTCAAAATTTTGATCACTCAAAGTTTTTCCCTCTAGAAGGATGGTAACACAATCTCAGTGCATATTATATGGAAGGATCATACCTCTCAAGTGTCCTTGTAAATCAGAGCAATACTGCTTGTACTTGGTGTGCAAGCAAGGAGGGAGTGCTGTAATGCAATTAACAAACAAAAAATGCACCACCAATACATACACAATCAGCTCCATGACCAGTGATCCAGAGAGTAGCATCATGTGTCTTCAGGAATGATGGAGAAAACAGTTCCTGACCATGAAAAAGTAATCGGTAACAGACTCATATTTGTACAAGTCCTAGGCATTCCTCCTTCATAAGCAGTGCAGAGGACCGCAAATTTAGCCACTGGTTTGGAAGATTTTCTGAAGCCTCCATTGTACTGGGGGTGTGGGTGCAGAAATCTTGCTGAAAAGGGGAAACAAATGTGATCTTACAGCCCTCATGCACCATCATAGGCAGCTTGGTGAAGCACTTGCTTATGGTTGAAATATGTCTCTTCTTGGCTGGCTTCTGCACTGGAGCCTTGGCACCTGCTTGTTCCTCTGTTCCACACACAGGACATTAACAAAGCAGTGTGTGGAGGTACCTACACCCCAGCTGCTCCCACTTGCCAGTACCAGTTCCTTGAGTACACCCTATTACTATCAGACTTTGTGTATATTGGTATCTGTTTACAAACATATACGTATATATATGCAAACTTTATACTTTGCATCTACGCACGAATACTACAGCCAAGACCTGCAGTTCTGTGCCTTTTCATACTGTTGAGCAAAACCTAAGCAATTGTCAGCTTTCCATTACACATGGCTAAGTTTCATAGACTTAGTTTTAAAGAACTGAAAAATGTTTAGAAGTAAGTTAGGTCAAGATCATCACTGCACGTGGTACTCATCAACTGTGTTGTGGTGGAATGTCCAATGGCAGATTTCTTCAAATAAAAAATCTGGACAATTGAGAGGTATGCAGAAAACTTGTCTTAAATACTTGAAGCTACATGTGCAATCTTACAAAACACAAGCTACAGTTACAGACATAACAGTAAATCTTATTAACCAATAATGCAAAAGAACTTGAAAACAGTCAGTAAAATCTGTTCAGTCAGTGACTTCCAAAAAAGTTGTGCCTTAGCTGCTTTTAGAGGGGAAAAAAAAAGGGGGGGGGGGAGGAAACTCAGGCAAGTTTAACATAAAGTTTTAATCTACATTTTAGAAGCTGTTTTATTATATATTTTTATATATATATATATATGCTATGTATAAAATAAATGTAAAAGGGGAGGAGGAAATAGCTTTTTATATGCTTCAAATTAACACAGACCTGTAGTTCCGTAAATGAACATTTTACCTTCTTTGTGGTAAAAAGCTGACATAAAAGTTCAAATCCATACACTACTTATAAATAGAAAGATTTCAAAAGATACTTTTTTTTAAAAAAATGGAATTTAAACATCATTTTCTCTTCCCCTACAATACACTTCGGTTTTGTATGTCAGAGCAATACATTTACAGAGTATTTGAACATCACATCCACAGAATTGGTAACAAAGCAGGTAAAAGAGCTAGTGGTGTTAAAATTTAGGACTTTTGTCTCAAATAATTCTACCTGCTCCCCAGCCTTCTCCTGTAATAAAAGCTACCAGCATTCATCACCCAGTCTGAGTTATGGGTAGAAGAAAATCTGCAACCGGTACTCTCCAACCCAACTTGCTTCTGCTAAAATACAGCAACAATCTATTGATATGGTAATTGGCAATGGTGGTGGACAATCTCTTACCTCCATTCAGCTTGTATATAATTTAATCCTGGTATTAAAAAAAAATTAAAACATAGTATTAATGCTTAACTTAAAAAACACCCCCCCCAAAAATCAACAAAAAAAAAACAAAAACAAAAACAAAAACAAACAAACAAACAAACACCCAACCCAAAACAAAACACCAAAAACCACCAACAAAGACAAGCCCCACCAAAACTCCCCAACTTCAAATCTTTGAAATTATGTTTAAATGTTGTTCCTGGTTTAAAGCTTCACATGAAACACTGAAGAGAGGGATGACCATTTTAAACCAAGAGAGCACCTAAAAATATACCATAGGTAAAAATGAAATCAATCATCTCTCCACTTCATAAAAACATAGAAATCCTGTCAGCAACGGTAGTACACTCAGAACAAACAACATCTAAAGGAGCATCTAGAATACTCAAGAGGCTTGCTACGCTACTTCTCTTTATCGCCCATTCTCTCATTTGTATGGATGGCCACTGCATGACAGGACACCTGTGGATAGTTCTTTTATCTTCCTTTCACCACTGCTGCCAGCTGAAGTCATCATTGCTGCCAAAGACCAAGAAAAATCCTAGGATCGTGGCAAAGATGACTGTATTCCCAGTAAGAACGAGTGCACATGCACCCCAGTAAATCTGTGAACAAGGGAAATTCAGTTAGATGCATTTAGAGCTGAACAAGACAAAAGTAACATCTTATTGTCCCATTCTCGACAAAGTTCAGTAACATGTCCATGATGCAAGAGGCAATATCTCATCTATTGTTACATCAAGCAGGCTAGGTTTACCCAAAATTACTTGACAAATTCACAGCTAGCCAAGCAGCACTGCAAGTTCTTCTAACTGTACTCAAAGCATTGGCTAGCAGGCACAACTGGTTTGGTATGTAAAGTAAGGCTTGATAACAGCATCAAACACATCTGCAGCCCAGCTATCCTGTACTTAAAAAGTCTTCAAAATGCCAGCAGGTATCCCAGTAACAAAAAAGGAGGTGGATGTTTTCACAGGAGGGTAAGTGGATTACTCAGAGGGTGTGAGGCGTTCAAACTGCCCACCTGAGCTGTTCTTGCCTAAAGACATTTATGAAAGTATGTTTTTTGACTTGGTAGTGCTTTCTGTCATCCACACAAAGTGAACTTTTGCAGTATTTTAGTGTAAAGCTATACACTGGGAAATATGTAATGAGAACTTGGAAGTTTAAGAAAATTACACCAATATCATTTACAATATAGTTTACAGTGAGTACAAAAATGCTTTTTTTTTTGCTTCTGTTTTTATTCATGCTGCTTTAGCCCAACTATTCCACAAATTGTCTTTGAAGTTTTCTTTACACTTCTGTATTTGGCTACTTCCCTGTGAAATTTTCACAGTATTTTCTGTCTCATTTTCTCTGCATTGCATTGTTAGTCTTTATTCTGTGACCACATGAAGCCACTGGTAATCAAAATGTTCTGCCATGCCCTGTTTCCGTATTGATTTTTCTTGCAAAAAAAAAATCTTATTCTGGTTCCAAAAGTATGCAATTATAAGACTTACTTAGTGCATGAAAGCTTAATCTTCAATAAACAAACAAACAAGCACAAAACCCAACGTTTTCTAGAAAAAAGACAATCACAAGTTGAAATATTACTAACCAGTTCTGCTCTTGCAAACACTATGGGCAGCCCAAATGCTGAGACCACAATGCCAGTTGTAAGGAATATTGCCAGCTCCTTGCAGGCATTACTTGTAGCATCTGTGTCATCTACCAATCTTCTTGCTATGCAGTATGGGATAGGAGAAAGGATGTAAAAAAACAGAACAAACAGTGGCCAGTATTGGCTGAAAAAGAAAGGAGAAGAAAAGTTTTAGTTAACTGGATTTACTTCCTGCTCCTCCTAAAATCAATGCAAGGCATTTTCCCCATCCAACATCCCCATTTAGGAAAGACAGACAAGCCCAGAGAAGGCAAATCCTTTACCTTGGAATGAGCTGACATTAATCCAATAGACCATGTGCATGAGTGGCTTCAGCTGACTTCAAAGGCAGGAAAGCTCACTAACAGGATTCATAAAGCAAGATTTCACTAGGCAAGCCTAAATCTAATGCCACCTCACAAGGTGAGCTTAAATCCAAGTTGATGTCAGCTGTACTTAAGAGATACCCTCGCATTGTCCCAGACCAGATTTCTCAGGCACACAAACGCAGATGCACATTGTTTCAATAAAACTTTCCTGCATTGTTTGAAGGGAGATGCTGCTATCTGATGGTCAGTCACAACAGGACACCAGTTGAGAGAGTAAGGGCAATAAATCCTTTTAGTTTGCAGCCAGGCCTAGTAGTTTAACTTTTGCTGCCGTTGCTTTTTAGGAATAATTAAATCATGAATGGAATTTTTTTCCCCCTACCCCAATCTTTTGAAGCAAAAGCCAAAAAAGCTCAACCAACCAACCAAAAAAAAAAAAAAAAAACCAAAAAACCAAAACCCAAACAACAACAACCAAAAAAACCCCAAACAAAACAAAACCAAAAAACCAAAAAAACCCACCCCAATAACCCCACCCAAAAAAACTGAGGCTCCCTCCTACACAGAGAGGACGTAGCAATCTACCATTATGAAAACCGGACTCCTCTGGAATTACAGACACACATAAAAGAAACAGAGGAATAGAAAGACAATGTACGATACTTGTATTGGGGCAGGGCACATCCGAGCATCAAGAACATCAGTCCGACCGCTCCCCCAAAAGACAGGCTGATCAGCGCTACAATGAGAACAAATCGAACCAATATGAAAAGTGCACCCTGGAAAAAAAAAAATACACCGACCGCCGCCCGCAAACGAACGCGGGGTTCAGCGTAGCGCCGGCCGCCCGGCGGAGCGGGGGCACTCGAGGTCCCGTCCCGGCCCCTCCCCGCGCGGGCCACGCGTACCCGCCGTCAACCGGCCGCCCCACCCCGTCCTGTGCGCACCTTTGATTCCCGCCATGGCAACGTCCGTCCCGCCAGCCGCGCTGCACCGGAAAGGTGCGCGCCGGAAACCGGAATTGCCGCGGGGAAGCGGAAGCCGCCTCCGGCAGGAGGGAGGGCCATGCGCCGGCTCTTCCGGGTTGGTCCCGTGACGCTCATACGTGGCGCGCGCAGGCTCCACAGCGACAGCCCCAGGCCCTCGCAGAGAGGGGGAAGCGCCGCGCTCTCGCCACCCATTGGCCCCACGGCACTTTGGGGGCGGGGCTTCTCCCCGGGCCCCGCCCGCGCGTTCCGGCGCGTGCCCTGCTCCCGGGGCAGACGAGTCTCGGTGCTGCCATGGCGGGGATCGCTCTACGCCTGCTCTTCCTGCTCTGCGCCGCCGCGGGACACGCGCTGGGCTGGGACCGACCGGGTGAGACCTGCGGGGATAAGGGAGGCTCGGCGCGGCCTTAGCCGCTCCCGCCTCCTTTCCCGGTGCGTTGGCGGCTCCTCACGGCCCGGCACTGCGCAGTGCTGCCGGTTTAGCGGCAGCCGGCACGGAGGATGACGGGCTTGTGCCAGGGTCCGCGCCGGGAAAGCATTTGGATTTGGGGTCCGTCTAACCGGCTTGTGTTGCAGCAGTAATCTCGCACTGCCCTCACTGGGTGGCTGTTTGCCTTCGAGGAGTAGCTCAGAGCCGCCTTGGAAGGAAATGGGGAACTCTGCCGTGTTTCCCTCTGGGCATCTGAAGCTTCTTAGAGCTTCGTCTCGTAAAGATGCAGGCTAACTGCTTCGGCCTCTGTATCACCAGCCATGTCCTGGGAGGAGGCCCTTGTAGCCAAGAGGAGTGCACCTGCACAAGCGCTGACAGGCAGAAGGAAGGATTTTTTTCTCAGAAAGGGTGATCAAATATTGGAATGGGCTGCCCGGGATGGTGGTGGAGTCACTGTCCCTGGAGGTGTTTAGGGAAAAACTGGACGTCGCACTCAGTGTGCCATGGTCTGGTTGACATGGTGGGGTTCTTTTGTCGAGGTAGGACTGGGTGATCGCAGCGGTCTTTCCCAGCCTAATGGATTCTGTAATTCTTTGTGCTGCCTGTTTCAGGGAAGGTTCTGCTGCGGGATGTTCAGGCGCTCACTCTCTACAGAGGGCAATATACAACATCCAGGCGGACAGCTGCGGTCCCTCAGCTGCAGTGCACAGGAGGCTCTGCGGGGTGTTCCCGTGTCCCTGAGGTGATTCAGTGTTACAACAAAGGATGGGATGGCTATGATGTACAGGTAACTGTTTAAAACTTGTTAAACTGTTTATGAAATAATTTTTCCCTAAGCTGGTAAGTTCTGAAGGAGCAAAGAGTAGGTCGTCGATTCAGGTGCTTTTTGTTAGATGAACTCTTGCAGCTAAAACTTAACCTAAATACTTTTAGGGTTGGATTTTCCAGAACTACTGTAGGTACGTGTTTGAAGTATCTTTGAAGAGGCTAATGTAAAAGCACAGCATAACAAACCTTTGTTGGTTTTAAACAAAATGGGGCTTGAGTTTATAAAATCAAACTCCAGTGGATGTTTTTGAATTATTATTACTGTGTGAATTTTCATTAGCATGGAAAGGGCTTCTAAATATTTTCTTCACTTCACCTCTACCTTTTGAAAACTAAATTTCAGACTTGCCTGACTTCTACTTCCACCTTAGGATGCAAGTGCTAGTCAGTAAATAGTCTTGACTTACAGCTGTTACTGAGGCCCATGTCAGTAGATAGTCAGGAACCAAGGCTGAAAGTAATTGCTAAAACTGATACTGTATTGTGAAAGAACAGTCAAATATTAATTGATAGTTGGTACTGCTGTACTGAATTACTAATTTAGAAATAACTACTTTCTTATTTCCTCTCCAAAATACATGTCATGTGCCATTAGAGATCCCTATGTTTGAGTACCTCAAGGGGATGTGAGCCTGAGGGTCCACCTATGTTCAACCAGAGAATCCCCAATGTAATTCTTAAGTGTTGCATATGGATGCCTAATGATGTCTGTCCCAGTTTGTTTTGATTTCTGCACAGACACAATGGTGCAACTGGGTTTCAGTCTCATGTGTTACATTTCTGTAGGTGCCAGGGAGTTTGCACAGGACAGGCATTTATTAAATAGCTGTTGTACAGGACACAGCACATTTTTAGAAGTATTGTTATGCATCAAGAACAAAACAAAATCTTCCGGAGTTGTAATTCTTCAGTGTTCTGAAAGATAAGATCTTTTTTAAGTTTTAGGATTTAAAATTCATTTGAACATCAAATTCGTACTCCTTTTCAAAATAGGAAATTTCTTACCTATAGCCTGTAGATGATTTGTTGGCAATTGCATGTTTATTTCAGGGGATATGTGGGAAAGCAGACCGTTGTTTTCATCATGTTTTACTTTGTATTGTGTTTATTTTTTCAGTGGCAGTGCAAAGCAGACTTGGAAAATGCTTACCGTTTTGGACAGATGGAAGTGAGCTGTGAAGGCTATGATTACCCAGATGATCCTTACATATTAAGAGGCTCCTGTAGTTTGCTGTTCAGTCTAGAACTGACTGAAGAAGGTGAAAGGAAAGTGAAGAACTCTGGAAGCTTTGGCTCTAGCTATTACCAGTTAAGGAAAGATGATTCTGGTTCTGGAGCAATTATAGTAATTGTTCTTCTCGTTCTTGCTTTTGGAATATACAAGTTATTGCTCAGCAACCAACAGTCTCAGCAGAATTCTGGGCACAGTGATGGCTTCTCTCAGCCCTTCTGGCAGAGTCAGCAGGAACCATCTCCTCCTGGTTTTAAGTCCACCTTCACAGGTAGGGCTCAACCATTTAGAGTATTCAAAAGAGCAAGCAGGATTGTCCTGTTTCATCTGTGGTAAGGGGAGGTGGGATAGAGTTAAAACCACAGAATCTGCATGCAACTGCCAAATTGGCTGCGGAGCCTATAGCCAGCTTTGTATTATGTTCTTTGTTCAAAAGAGGAAATAAGGGCTTGGTTTTCCACAGGCTTTCAGGGCAGGCTGCCTTTTGAACCTTTGAAAAGCCACCTCCTCATGCTCTGCAAGCATTCTCTTCATCACCTGTGAAATAGCAGGATTGTGATGGGGAGAGTAATTGTCATAGGTAATCTGGAAAAGAGAATGTTCTTACACAGCCAGAAACAAATCCATGCCAAGGGAGCAGTCTGAAACTTTACAGAACAGCCTTACAGCCCTGATTTCACTCACAAAGCAGTTGATTGAGTTGAGTATCATGTACCAATCCTCTGTTTAACAGGGCTTCAGTGTAGTCGCAGCAGCTGAAAGATTTGGTTCCCAGAGCAGAGAACAGTGTCTGTGAAGTGTCATTAGAGGGTACAGCATCTGAATCTCATGGGGGGCCTTTCATCTGAAGTTGAAAAATACAAAAGCAGTGACAAGGCTGCTGCTGGGAAAAGAGGCAGTTTTTCTTTTCCCAGGAAACTGGTGATTTCTGCCACATAAATAAATGGTCTTCTTTAGACCTCATAGTGTCTCAGGGAAATAAACATTACTTATATGGTGTCTGATTAACTCATTTAACCCTGTAAACATGCAATCTGCTCGCAGAACTGGAAGTTAAATTGCATTCCCACAAGTTATTATATTGTTTTTTTCAGAGAGAAGGGGTTTTGGCAAGAAAATACATAGCAAGAATTAGGTTTACTTAGTTGAAAGTTTTTATTTTAATTATGCTTATTAATGCTTTCTCCAAGTTTTGTTCGAACAGCTTGACCAGCAGAGGGTGCAGTGTACAGTAATTTCACTATTATATGCCGCACCATTTTGACTAAAACTTTGGTCTGAACCTGAAGTGCAGCTTATAATTAGGTGCGGCTTATATATGGACAAAGAACGAAAAGTTGCTGTTTTAGTTTGGAGGACAGGTGGCTGCTGAGAAAGGCAGGAGCTTCTCTTTGAAATGGAGAATGTAAAACCCCTCTCTCTAAATTATTATAATTTTGAAATCAAGGGGCTTTCAGGCAAAGATATGGGAATTAGGAATAACAGTTCTTTACTAGGGAAATTAAAATAGAAATACAGTACTNCAAAGAAACAAACTCCAAACCCTGACAAAGTCAGAGTACAACCTGACACCCGTCAGGCAGGGTGTTGGTAGCAGTCCCAGTAAATGATGGCTGCAGTCCTCTTGCAGTGACAGATGTGGCTCAGTTGAAGCAGTGCTCCTGTAGAAGGCGCAGTTTCCCTCTGGAGGTCCAGTGGTGATGTGGAGAAACCTGGTTTTCCTCTGGAGTCCATTGGAGAAAGGACTACCTTAGTGTCCCAAAACCTCTGATTTTATCTTGGTAAGAAATGTTGGGCT
>PYHW01009688.1:894376-918015 GCA_013186435.1 Turdus rufiventris | reverse complement strand
AGAGGCGCTGTCCAGGGCTGATCTGCGGCCGGCGGGCGGGGGCGGCCGGGCGGGCCGGCCGCGGGGCGATCAGCACCACGGCTAAGGAGCCGCGCCGACCGCGGGGGCGCTCGCCAGGCCGCGCCGCCGCCGGAAGGTGAAGCCGTCGCCGGCCGGGCCGCAACTGCAGGCCCCGGGCCCGGAGCAGGCCCGGGCGCCGCTCGCTCCCCCTCCGTGGACTGCCATCGGGTGGGCGCGGCCGCTGTGTCCTTGCCGGTACCGAGGCGCTTCCTCCACCCCGCGCCCCCGCACCGGTGCCGCTGCCCTTCCCTGCCCCGCCGAGGCGGGAGGAGGAAGCCGGCCGTCCCCACCGGTCGGCGGCAGCGGGCGGGCCGGGGGCGGCGCGGGGAGGGCGCTTTGTGTGGGCAGGCAGAAAATGGCCGCATGCCTGTCAGGCAGAGAGGGAGGGAAGGAGGGAGGGTGATGGGGGCACGGCCTGGCCTGGCTTCCCCGGCGGATATGCGCCGGGTCGCGGGGAGGTAGCCGCAGGGCCGGGCCGCCCCTCTTTGTTGGCGGCCTTGGAGCCGGCGGGGCCCTTGGGGCGGGCGGCGGCCAGACAGGGGCACTCGGCGGAGCCTGGCCGCAAACACCCACCGGCGGGTCCTGCGCCTCCCCTGGTGTCTGGCATGGCGGCAGCCACGGGGCCCTGCCCGGGGTCAGTCGCCCTGTCCTGAGCCCCGCCTGGGCCCTGGGTCCCATCCGCCCTCCGCACGCTGGGATCTTGCACCACACGTAGGGAAGAGTCGTCCCCTTCCCAGCTCCGGGTTCTGCTTCCCGCTGCCTCAGCACCTCATCAAAGAACTTTAGTTTTTTGATGTTTCCTGGAGGGTTACTTCCACAGTGCACAGCAGAGGAGACTTGTCCACACTCGAGTGCTTACAGGTGTTCCTTTTCTCTTCCAACAGAATTACTGCCATGGCAACTCAAGTGCTGGGACAGTCTGGTGGGAACTGCCTCTTTCCCAGCAGTTCTAATATTGGCATGGCATTGTCCAATGACATGTATGACTTACAGGACCTTTCTAAAGCTGAGCTGGCAGCTCCTCAGCTTATTATGTTGGCAAATGTGGCCTTGACGGGAGAGGTTAGTGGGAACTGCTGTGATTATCTGGTTGGAGAAGAGAGACAAATGGCAGAATTGACAACAGTGGGGGACAGCAACTTCTCAGATAGTGATGGAGAGGGTATGGAAGATACCCAGGCTGCAGAGAGTGACCGTGAGGCACCTGAAAATGTGGAATTAAGCTCCCTTGAGGTTCCTAGTGTGGAAACTCAAGGTCCAGCTGCTTGTTCCCCTCCTAAAACTCCCAGCGTCGAGAAAGATGCCTCATTGGAAGCACCGAGTACTCCAGAAAGCACAGAGGACAAGTGTAAGAGTTTGAAGAGCAAACCATTTCGTTGTAAGCCTTGCCAGTACGAGGCAGAGTCTGAAGAGGAGTTTGTGCATCATATCAGGATTCACAGTGCTAAGAAATTCTTTGTGGAAGAAAATGCAGAAAAGCAAGCACAGGTGAAGGAGTCTGATTCCTGCACTGCAGAAGAGGTGGATTTCTCTAAGGGCCCAATACGTTGTGATCGCTGTGGCTATAACACTAACAGATATGATCACTATCTGGCTCACTTGAAGCACCACAACAAAGCAGGAGAAAATGAGAGAGTCTACAAGTGTACCATATGCACTTACACTACTGTCAGTGAATATCACTGGAAAAAACACCTAAGAAATCATTTTCCCAGGAAAGTGTATACCTGCTCAGAGTGCTCCTATTTTTCAGACAGAAAGAACAATTATATTCAACATATTAGAACTCACACAGGTAAGTTTTTAATCTTGTTTTGACTGAAGTAAAGTAAGACTGCTGAGAAACTGTGATGAATGAAGCAAGCAGAGTCTTTTTGTGAAGTTTGTTCTATTTTGATATAGCTTTGTGCTTTCTTCTCTTGATGCTCCCAGGTTATAACCTAGTGGAATTCAGTTTGAGCTCCAGTCTGCAGTCCTGGAGGACTGAGGAAATGTCAGGTGCCCAAGAGGAGATGAAAGGCATCCTGTGTAGTAATTTTAAGCCAGTTTTTTGAAAATGACATGACAAAGTGTGCCTGTGGTAATTGTCGCAACATCAAAACCTCATGTAGTCTAAAACCAAAACAAGCAGGTTAACAAAAGGTGCCTGAATCCCATAGGTAGTCCTGAAAATGGTACCTTTGGATTGAGCTGAAACTTGTGATGTAATTACAGAGAAGAAAGCTGACATATACATGCAGAATTGTCCCCCAGCATACATGCAGTCAGAATAAGAGTTGAACAGTGAATTAATTCCTTTTAATGCTCAGAGGCTTCGTTTTTTGTAGGGCCTGCATCACTGCAGCAGCGAGAAGTAGACACATACTTCTGTTGCCCTACTTCAGAAGTAGACACATACCTCTGAAGCCTTCTAGAGAGTCTGGCCTGATTTTCTGACTTCTCCTAACCTTGGTTTATAATTGGAAGGGATGGTGTGAGGCCCCTTTTTTCCCTGGCATATAACAAGTGGAATCAGAGGACTGCCGTGTTGCAGCCATCCTGTGAGCTGGGACCACAGGTGACAGTAACCTTGCTTGTTATCAGAGAGCCTCATCACCCTCTCACGTGGGGAGTTCTGACGAACCAAAACTGCGTTTGACAAGGGGTTATCATAGCCATCTCACCTCTCTGGGCCATGAGATACAGTTACTTTGCTTCCTCATCGCTTTTGTGGAAGTGAGAGGGCAATTCACAACTTCCTTGCTTCTTCTTAGAAGCTTTTATTTCCACTGTATCAGGGCTTTTCTGTGGAGGGGACTCAATTGCTAACCGTCTTCTAGGGTGCTCACCTGACTTGGTTCTCCTTTATTGTAGACTGTGCTGGTTGAGCGAAACACTGGGGAATTTCTCCTTTAAGAACATGTTTTGTCACAGCAGTTGCATGAATAGTTTGGAGGTTTCAATTCAGTTGTCTGCAGCTGTCTGGAAGGATTGGACGCTCCAGAGGCCTCGGAGCTGGGCTTGAGCTTAAGTGTGCAGGAGTTTGTGTTCGTCAGCTCGCTTTAGTGTCTGCTTTGTTGGGGCTGGGAGGGTCTGCTGGGAATTTTAGTACTTTAAGACATACTGTTCTCCTAAGAATAGCTGTGTGCTGTTATTCAGAGGATACTATCAGTTTCAAACCCAATCCTGTCTAATTTTTTTTTTCTAAACAAGTAAACAAAGTTTATTGTGGGACTTATTAGGAAAATAGTGTCGTTTATCCTCCAATTCATTTTCTTTGTTTGTTTTGTAGGAGATAACAGGAAAGAGGCTAAGTAAAAATGGCAAAATAGTAGGAAAAAAATTAAATTAATCATGTGGGGAACTCATGGCCAAATATGAGCCAGTATTTTGGTTCCTTTCTAGTTTACATTTGTCTCAACTTTAAATTCATTTCCACATGTGCTTGTAGATGACATTTTGATTTCTGAAAGTGCTTGTTGAGTTTTACTGGACCTAACCATGAAAATATGTTTGCTGAGGAAGTGCTCTGTTGTCACTGCATTTGACCAATTTACCAATTAACTGTATTAAACTTTTAGAAAAATCAAGTACAGTAATTTCACACGTATAAGGTGCACCGTTTTGGCTAAAATTTTGTTCTGAACCTGGAAGTGTGCCTTATACCCTGGAGCGCCTTATATATGGACAAAGTTGGGAAATTTGCCAAGCCCACGCGGGGCTGGCGCCGCTCTCCCCCGCAGCCCCGAGGGAGGCTGAGCCTGTGGCAGCCCCGAGTGGGGCCGAGCCCGCCTGGCCCCGAGCTCAACCAGTAAACCCCGCGATTGCATCCGTTACTAATTCATTACTTTGTTGTGCNAAAAAAAAAAAAAAAAAAAAAAAGGAAAGGTGTGTCTTATATATGGAGAAAGTTCGGAAATTTGTCGCCCGAAGTGCACTTTATATTCCAGTGCACCTTATACTCATGAAATTACTGTGTATCTAGATCCCCTTTTTCTCCTTTGAAGACAGTGGTGCAGTCAGGATTTCTGGTTCTTTTCATTACTGTAGTTAAGCTGGAATGAGTGATTATGATTTCAGCATGTTTTAGTCTACCCTTGAAGGTGTTTCTTTACTACTTCGTAACGACATAGTTAAGTTCTTTCAGGCAGTTCTTGCTTGATAAAAAACTTCCAAATATGTTAGTAGAATGGTTTAGGAATGTGCCTTGTTTCCAGTAACATTGATTTTGTGGAGGAGAGTGTTAAAGCTAGAGTATTAGAAGAATGAATGACGTGCTGGTGGGTATATTTTATACCAGGCTAAAAGTCTCTGCCAATACTAATGTGTAATAAATTGCCTTAAAGAACACAAATGGAACTAGAATGAAGAAAAAAATCCCTTCAAACGACCCTCAGCCAAAAAAACCTGAAAAAACACCCATAGCTATTTTATAGTCAAAAGTATTTGCACTGTTTACATAACAGTATTGAATTTAGTATGAACTGTCTGAATGATACTAAAGTAGCTTTGGATTGTAGTTTTCATTTAAAAGTAAAGAAACATATTTGCTGGGGAAAATGAACAGGATACATCCATCCATCATTTTTTAAAGAAGGAAGTTGGAATTGTTTATTTCTTTGGTTTCCTGATACAGGTTAAACAATTTTGGATAGATACTTTTATTTCTCTTCTGTTTTCTGTTCTTTATCAGACTTTTTTTGTGGGGAAAAATGCCTCTTTGCAGTTAATTTGATTCTGTTGTGTTAGAGCCATACAATTTTCTGAAACGCTGACTACAGTGGAGTTTCACAGGATAAATGTGCTGCTGCTGCTGCTGCTGGAGAAAGGCAGTGTCAGTTTTCTACCTGTATCCTGGGACTAGTTGATTCAGCTCACTAAAATGGAGTAAAAAGACTCCTTGCCTCTTCCCCAGGTTGGTTTTCTGCTGGTTAGTTGCCTTACTAATGACACATGCAAATACCAGAGCACATGGCCAAGCAGGGAAGGGGGCTGCATGCTAGTACCTTGCACGAGTGGAAAAATATACCTATCCTCTGCATGTTTGGGGACCACAGGAAGGCAGGCAGAGATTACTGCCTGTCTGTTGTTGCTTGTGTTCCTTTTGAAAAGCAGATGTCCCAGAACCTGCCCTGTACTGAGCATACTTGCAGCTTGTGACAATGCTTGTTGGACAGGCAGCTGACAAATGGGGAGACCTTGGGCAAAGGAGCGTTTCAAGGACCCTACAGATGGTCATAGGCTTGTCACCTGGGAAAGTTACAGCTGGAAGAGCCTGTCTGCTGCCCAGGAGTGGCTTGCTGGAGGTATTCAGGACAATCTGTTCCTCTGCTGCTTGGGTAGAAAGGACTCTTTGTGTCAGTGATGGATCTACCTGGGCTCGTTGGTGCTCGTTAGACATTTTGGACTAAGTTTTGACTTGATTTACCTGCTGATTCTGGTGCTGTACTATGTGCAAGACACTGTGGCATTGTTCTCTTAATTTTCTCTATTTTGCTTGTTGGAAGAAATTTCTAGAAAACTTCATTGAAAATAATCTGAAGGGCTAAGACATCTGCTTCAGTCAGTCACAATGTTCTGTGTCTAATATTGGACTGGTTTTGGTTTGGTTTGTGGCTGTTTCCATTTATTTATCTATAGATTTTGGTTGTGAGAGGGGATCTTTCTTGCTTGCCACTGTGTTGGAAGTTTGATGGAAGCAGATTAGTTTCAAGCAGATGAGACTTCTAATGGCATTATAAAACCAGGCTTTATTAAGAGATTTTTGAGGAATACCTTTGGTGCAGTTAGCTCAGTGTGCAAGCTGCAGTTCAAGATCAAGTTTTGTTCAGGGTTAAAGCACAGAGAGGCCATGAATTGCCAACCAAGTGAATGGACAGAGAGACACAGCAGGAGCCATGAACTGCCAACCTGTTGAATAACAAAGCAGATGAAGATGAGGGAGGCCAGCAAGGTAGATAGACATGGAGAGGATCAGCAGCAAGAGCAGAAGACTGGGGAGGAAGAGCAAGATTTGTGTGCAGGTAGATTGTGAGGCTATAAAAGTGCAGGGAATTCCACTCTTGGGTCCTCTTTGGAGGCACCAGCTCCAAGTGTTTCTGTGTTCCTGTGCCACGAGTAAATGGCTTTATGGAACAAGACATCTGAGACTGCTATGGGAAACCCGGGATCAAGCCAGTAAGTAAATGTGGTCTGACTGTGTGTGAGTGGGGTGTGCAGGGAATCAAGTGGGGCACCTCTTAGGTCACTGGAGCCACCTGCCGTGAAAGGGCTTTGGTCTCAGCAGTCTGGCCTTTGGAGTTTGGCTGCCAGAGAGTCTCCTGAATGGTCAGACTGGGAACTTCTCTTAACAAAATGCTCTTAAACTTGCCCATGTCAGTTTGCCTGTTCATTTGCATAGAGTTGAGTCCCTGCTTGAGCTTTTGCTAGATTGGGGCTTATCTTCTGGAGAGGTTTTTTTGACGGCTTGTTTGCATATAATGAACCAGCTTGTAGAATTACTATACAAATCCTTTGGGGAATAGTATTTTACAGAAGAGCCTGTACAATGCATTTAATTCTCAAGTGGCAATAACACATTTTAAATTAGTTATGTTCATTATACTTAAATCTAGTATTTTTTGTGGCCGTGGCCTGTGTAAAAAAGGCCATGAAAGAAAGCTTGTATCACATTCCTAATGTTGTAGATATGAAATTTCAGGTAATGGGAAGAAGATATGACTGAATATTCCAGGACCTTTGGCAACATATTTTTTCAATTATAAGGGGTCATTTAAAACCAAAACCATTTCTTTGTAACAAAAGGATTACCCCTTCCTTGTACATGACTTAATCTTATTGTATTTCGCCAATCTCCTACCTTGTTTTAATTGGAAAGGGAGGGGAGTTGTGGTTGTTAGGGTAAATCTACCTTTAAAGTGCTGATCTAATCAAGAATGATAGTCTAAATGTTTGATGGAAGGAAGAAATGTGGAATTAATCTGCATTACAAAGGCCGCTTCTACTGCTGTTTTGGCACAGGCTGGCAGTGGAACCTCACATCACACACTGGCAGATGCAGATCTTTGCTGCTGCAGATAGAGCTGTGCCTCTGAAAGTGAACACTTACCCTGTGTGCAGGGCTTTTGCTGATGTCCAGGTCTCCGTGATTTGGAGAGCACCTTGGTTGTATCCCTCATATGTAGCAAATTTAGCAAAATACTGTAGTGTAATTCTGACTATGATTTGAATAAATACTAGGACTGAGTAACTTATTTTTCCCTTTTCAGCCTCACTCCTCTCTTCTCTTGTGTGTGTCTGCCAAAGACTAATAAGTGTTTATAGTGAGGACAGTGTGCTAGCAGTTTGGGACAAAGCCCTTGGTGCTTATCTGGACCTGCCTAACGTGTTAATTGTAAAACTGTCTGCCTTTGTTTGGAGCTTTTCTTCACTTGAAAAAGATTTTCAAGTATCATTGTACTGATACAATTTTTAGCTACAATTGCAAGCTGACTGTCCTCAGTGGAGATATAATTTATGTCAGGTTAGTTTCCATTAGTTTTCCAGAACCAATAACTCTTCTGGCGTGGGGTTTTGAGTCTTTGAAATAAATGTTTATGCTACACTTAAGCTTTTGCTAGCAGCATAATTTCACTGATTAGGATATCATGTTTTCCGTGCTGCAAGCTATTTTCACTCTGCCAGTAAAACTTTGGAAGCAAAGACCTGCTCTATCTGCACTTGAGTTCTGGTAAATGCAAGTCCACGTGGAATGGATAGTCATTTCCCATCTTAATCCAGATTAAATATGGAGGTTTCAGGTAAGGTGTTAAGCAAAGCAAGAACATATCTAGTTTCTTACAGGATCTTCTGTGCATCTTCAGAGTGTTGGGAGAAAATGCTGTGGGGAAATCAGGTCTGGTGGCTTAAGGCTTCCTAAAGTTGTCTGTCCTCATCATCTTTTGGCTGAGGTTACTGTTGACCTCAGGTAGACATTAGGATGTGCCTCTGTCATATCCTGCCCTTTTACTACCCTCATTCATAAGGCGTGACATATTGCAGTGGTCCAGCTTGGGCATACACTTCTCACAGTCCCTTTGCTGAGAGATAACATGCCCTCAAATACAGTGTGAGGATCTGTGACAGCCTCCACTGTGTGGCTTAGTGACCAAGTTTGGGAATCTGCTGTGTTTCGTTAACTACTTTGCTGTTTGTTTTTGCAGGGGAGCGACCCTACCAATGTGCGATGTGTCCTTATTCCAGCTCACAGAAGACCCATTTAACCAGGCACATGCGCACCCACTCAGGTTGGTACGGAGTGGCAGCAGCATGACTGAGGAAAAGGGGGTGGGTCACAGTATCACAGCATGACTGCAGTTGGAAGGGACCTTTGGAGGTCATCTGGGCCAGACCCTGGCTCCGGAAGGGCCACCTAAAGCAGTCTACCCTGTTCTGTGTGAGCTGCCATCTTAACCCGTATGGCCTGAGCTTTAGCTCCTTTTTAATGGGCAAGGTTGTCTTGCTAAGGAATGCTAAGTGTCATGAATAAAACTGATAATGGGAATATTTCTTTTTCTTTTTACTTTTCAAGATCTATTCTGAAATTCATATGGCTGCTCTTGTAATGCTAGTAATCTAGTAGTAAATACAACATTGTGACAATATGGGAACAAATTCTTGTACACTACTTTCATATTTGAATTCAAATCAGTGAAGCTGGGAGCATTTTGAGTAGCTGAGAATCTCTGCTCTGATGCTTGGGTTTGAGTCTCATCCAGGACTTCTGAGGGAACGCTTAGCTTTTGTTTAGTATGATACAGTGATGTAAATTAGTGTCTTATGGCAAAGAGACACAGCAGAAAAAACAAACTCAGAGGATGTTCACAAGTGACTCGGTCTTGTGGCACTAAAAGCCAAATTAGCAGTTTTCACTAGCCTTTATTTCCCATTACTGGTCATGAGTGGTGGTGTTACAAACATTTGCTCTTGTGCTCTTGTGAATCTTTTTGAATGAATTAACAGCATTTTTGGGAGTTGTAACACCACAGACACAGGTGTAGTTGCCTTTTATGGCTCTCATAAGGGAGTTCAGGTAGAGGCTCTCCTTTTGATTTGTTTTTGTAAAATCTGAATTGACCAGGTGAATTCCTAATGCTGGAAAACAGGAATTGAAGTCTCCTGAACAGTAACTGTCTCAATTTCAATTGATGAGGCTTTAAATTGAAACCAGGAGACAGGCAATTTCAGCTGTAGTAGGGGAGAGGCTTGGGCCCATTAAAAATAGCCAGCTTTAAAATGACATGTCAATATTTTGGTGTGAGAATTTTGTGAATGTAATATACTGCTTTCAGAAACAAAAGTAATATTTGGTAGAACCTCTGGTATGCAAATGAATCATCAAATTTGCAAATGGTTTGATTCAATACTGAACCTGGAAACCATTTCATGAACATATTGCTCTACCCTTGTTCTGTGCAAGGAAGTCTGAACTCTGAAGGAGGTAAGGAGTGGGATCTGCCTGTGGCTTTTGCCTCAAAGGTCTCTGAGGGAAGGCATGACTTTCACTATCAGGGGTCTTGTGTTAATAGCTCTCCTAATGTATGCTTTGTTGGATTGCTCAGGCAGCTGCACCTTTTCTGTGGCAATTTTAGACTCCTGCAATTGACAGGCTGGCTGCTTAAGGCCCATGGGTGCTGTAGCTTTCTTTCACAGCAATTGACAGTGGTTTAGAGGCTGATTCACAGCTGGTTTTTTTTAGCCATCTCGGTATATATAATTTTCACTAGTGCAGTAAATCCCCCAGATTTATTGGAGGTGATGGACACTAACTCTTCACATGCTGTCTTTGAGTTACCTGGTTGCAGCTGCCTCTGAGCACTCTGTGCACTTAGAGCAGCTTGTTCATGTGTATGTAAGAGAGGCTGTTCTTATCCTCCTGCAATGCAACACAGAACTGTTATTTGAAGTGTAGGTGATAAAGCCTCTATACTTGGAGAAAGGATGAGCAATAAACACATCAAGCTTAAACTTGTAGAAAGTGTCACCAGGAAGTGGGAGGAAAAAAGAAGCAAGTGAGGTGGAAAGGGAGGCAATCAAAGTAGCTTTTCTTTAAATGATAAATAGATGCTTCAGACAGACATGAGATGATCTGGACTCTTAAATGATTGTCCCTCTACTTCCTGCCAGGGAGGCAGCACAGCCTTTTCTAGAGTTTGTGAAGGTGTTGCAGATCATGTGGTTAACACACAAACAGGCACCACATCTTCAGTGCAGGCTGGCTCCTGAGTCATGCTACAGAGCATGCTTGAGTATGGGCAGTGGCTTACTGGGGTGTGAGAAGCACTATTGTATCATGAGCAGAAGCGACTGGAGTGGATTTTCAACATACTCAAGAAATAGCATGCATTAGTTCTGCAGCTCAGTTTTGAGATGCTGGTTCAGAGCTCAGGAGCATCCCAAATTCCTCAGCTAAATTGGCACATATACAGGTGCTCCAGAAGTATTTCTGGACTTGAGTTGTTGCACTAGAAGTGTTTTTCCTATTTGCTTTGATGTGTAAGGGGAAAGGCATTTCTACTGCAGTGGCATGCACTAAGCAGAACATTTCAGGAACACTTCTACATTACTCTAATGCAAATGCAGATTTTACTAGTAACATGATGGCTGTGGACTGCACTTGGTTGGTTTGCCAAGAGTAGACTGCAGCCAGAGCACTATGTGTTTGAGGCATCAAAACAGTGAACTGAGTTTTTTCAGAGGTAAAAATCATCTGGGCACCCCTTTCATGTTCTTATGTTTTTGCTAGCTTCTTTCCCTCATTTCCTTTTCAATGCAAACATGAAATATGCTAAATCTGTGTAAAGTTGGACTTTTTTGAAACGTTTGTGCGAAACTGCTATTCATCAAATGTTACATTTCCATTTTTCTACAATGCATTCAATGGACCAGTTGGGTATGGATTCCATTTGCTAATATTTCTGTAGAGAGATCTCTGCCGGTATGTATGCCTAGCCAGAGCCTGTGACGTTGTTACTGCTCGTTTGGTTTTGGATCCCCTTCCTCCCAGCCCTCATCCCTTCTCTCTTTTTTTTTTTTTGTATTTTGTT
This sequence comes from Turdus rufiventris, assembly GCA_013186435.1. Lineage (NCBI taxonomy): Eukaryota > Metazoa > Chordata > Aves > Passeriformes > Turdidae > Turdus > Turdus rufiventris. The sequence continues at coordinate 906,892 of PYHW01009688.1, read as the reverse complement.
CTTGGTGTCTTGTGAATGTGTTTGTGACTTGTGGATTTCTTATGTTGACTTTGCTTCATTTTAAAGGTGCATGGATTTTTTTTTTTTTTATCCTTTTCAAGTTTCATATTTCTTTATCTGTATTACTGGGAAGTGATTGCCTTGCAACCATGCTTGATAATCACCATCATTCCCTTCCGCTCTTCCTTCCTTAGGTGAGAAGCCATTCAAATGTGACCAATGCAGCTATGTGGCCTCAAACCAGCATGAAGTGACTCGTCATGCAAGGCAAGTGCACAACGGGCCAAAGCCTCTGATCTGCCCGCACTGTAACTACAAAACCGCTGACCGCAGCAATTTCAAAAAACATGTTGAGCTCCACATCAACCCGCGCCAGTTTCTCTGCCCCGTTTGTGATTATGCAGCGTCTAAAAAATGTAACCTGCAGTATCACATCAAGTCCAGGCATCCCGATTGCTCTGACATCACCATGGATGTCTCAAAGGTGAAGCTACGGACTAAAAAGAATGAAGCTGACTTTTCTGAGAGCACTAATGAAAAAGTGAGGAAGGAACCAACAAAAGGAGATTCAGCTGCAAAGAAAACAGAGAAAATTGTGAAGGTGGAGAAAAAAGATAATTCAGCAAAGGAAAAAAAGTCAGCAAGCAGTGTTTTTGCAGGCCAGGTGACAACCAGAAGTCGGAAATTGGCTTCAGAAAACAAGAAGGTGGATATTAAAACTGAGAAAAGTACTGAGAAAACATATAAAACAAAGAAGGTCAAAAGAAAAGCAGAGACTGAGGCAACTTCCTCAAAGCAAGAGCCTGCAAATGATACCTCAGTAGTAACAAAAAAGAAAAAGAAAGTGGAAGCTAAACCCAGAGACTCCCAGGAAACTCAAAAAAGTGATGTTGCACCAGAGGAAGAGCCTAAAAAGCAAAATTTTTGCCTAAAGAAAAACAGAAAAAAGAAAGCTCTGAAAATCAAGCACAATAAAAAGAGCAGTAAACTTGATCAGGAGAAGATTGAGGAAGAGGAGATGCCAGATGAATATCCTGTTACAGAAGAAGATGAAGGTGTGAAGCTGGACACTGAGGGCGGTGACCAGAAGGAGCAAGATCCCACTGACACAGTGGCATTAAGCAACAATGGTGGTCGTGCTCTCAGTGGGGAGAGCACTGATCCCAAAGGACACTGCATCCAAGGTCCAGGGCAGCCTTGTCTGCCAGCTCAGGATGCAAACACAGAAGGTGAGGCAGAGGACCAAGAAATGCCTGCGGCAGCAGGAGAGAGTGAAGATACTGGTGGTGCAAAAGAGGAGAAGAGACAGGTGGACAAATGGGAAGACACTTGCTCCCAGGAATCTTCCCATGCAGTGTCTTCTGAAAAAAGCTTGGATGTACTCATGGATGTGGCACCAGATCTGGCACCTGAGAATGAGCCAGATGAAACTGGGGCAGAAACTAACTCAAACCTGATGGACTTGGCCAAGATGTGCCTGCCAGCAACAGAGTCAGCAGCAGATGCTGTCCCAGTGCCTGTGCCCACAGAAGGGTGTACACAAAGCCCTAAAGTGACTCTGTCCTTATCTCGGGATAACACAACTGTGAATGAATCTCAGGAAATGGATGAGGATGAGGGCATCCACAGCCACGAAGGCAGTGACATCAGTGACAACATATCAGAAGGAAGTGATGACTCGGGGTTAAATGGTGCTCGCTCTGTACAAGAGGAAACAAGTCCAAAGATGTCTCAAGAAGTTCCAGACACCACGAAGGCCAGGGAGAACTATGTGTGCATTTTTTGTGACCGCTCATTTAAAAAGGAAAGTGAATACAGCAAGCACCTCAACAGGCACTTAGTTAATGTGTATTATCTTGAGAAGGCAGCAAAAGGGCAGGAGTAGCAAATAGCTGTGGTTTGGGGAATCTTCTTTTGTAAGATCCTGCACAGCTTATGTAAAAATATTGTTGACATTTTTTTTAAGCACAGTTTGCTTTAGTGTCTGCATTGGTTTCTTTTTTGGTTGAGCTTTTTTTTTTTTAAGTTGAAAATATTTTTGGCAACTTTTATGTGTCATGGTGAACTCATTAACTATTGGATCTCTTAATTAGAGAATGCAGGTAGGGTGTATGAGGTTGTGTTCTATAAAGTCACTGTAAGCTTCTAGTCTATTAGCTTATGCACCTCTTTTATAAAATGAGTTTTAGGAATAAGACTGGAGCTAACAATATACAAGCTGGATGTTATAGAGCCACTGGGCATAAGTTGCTTTTTGTTCCATCAGCCAACTCTTTCTCTCCCTTTTTCACTTTTCCCATTTTTTTTTTTTTTTACTTCTTTTCAATGTGTCTTGATGTTCAAAGTGTTAAACTACTTGATGGTTTTTCTACCAGGAAGATAGATTCTATTACATAAAGAGCACTTTGTAAAAGAAATCAAAGTTGGCTAGATGAACATAACTGTTTAAAACTCATTACAGTTGTGAACATATGTTTCAGATCCCCTAAGCGTGAATGATGAGCCAAAATTTGAGAGTAGTTCTTCCAACTTTTGATTGGAGAACCTCTGTCTTGATTAATCATCTTAATCACTGATCTCTAATTGGCTTTGTTGTTGGGGAGCAAGTTTGTTATTTTTAATTCCTGCTTTTTGTTTTTTGATTGTGCTTTAAGGGCTTAAAATGTTGCACTTGTTTTTGATTTTTACCTATGCAGTTTAATCTTCTAGGAATAGCGCTTGTGCAGTATGTGTACACTTTATATATGCATGTTTGGTTTTGTATGGGTAAATTTTTTTTATTTGGAAACATTCAGACTTGTTACTTACTGTGGGACAGTTTTCTGTGTTGCTCCTTACTGCAGATTTTTCTTGTTTTCCTGGGGTGTGATTAACTGTGCATGAAGTTGATGTATTAAGGAACTGCTTGGCTATCTGTTTTTAAGTTGGTTTAGAATTGTACAGTCCTTGAGCAAAACAATACCAGTGCAGTTCCAAAACACTTTTACAGGATTTATTCTGTCATGGAAATGTGACTTCTGATACTTTGAATACACATTCAGAGTAATAAATTCTGATTTGTAATTTGGGATCACCAGACAGGAAAATAATCACTCTCAGTAGAAACAATCTGCAGATTCTGCAAGTCTGTAATTTTTCCCCCCCTTCTGTTTTCATTTTTGTAGTGGACAGCAGTCAAACTTCATAAGCTTTAAAAAAAAAAGAAAAAGTAGCAGTGATATAATCTAACATCTCATACACAAAAAAATCCAATAAACAAATAAAGATAAATCAACTGGTAAGCAACAAACCTGGCATTAAAAAACTGTAGGAGTTCCTGCTCCATATTAATTCAAAACCATCCTGCTTTCATGCAGAGAGAAACATGTAATTTTTCAGATTGTCATCTCAGGTCTACATGTCATATCAGGAGTTTTTAATTCTAAACAGATTTAATTTCTAGCACACAAATGCAAGAGAGATTGTAACCAACCAGTGGCAAAATGTAAAAAAAATCCAAACCAGCAGGGAAGAAGCAAAACTCTCCAAGTCCTATCTGTGCACTCTTCTGACTGTCATTAGCCAGCTTTCCAGTGGGAGCAGTTAGGGACAGCTCCAAAGAAGCAAATTTGGAGGCAGGTGTCACCTGGGGAGTGGAGTTGAGCTCAGACAGCATTTGTCAGAGCACTTTATTGCAAGTAGCTCTCTGTGTAAGCTCTGGAATAAACCCCATTCTTCACTGTGTTGTCCCCACCGCATCTTCCCCTCCAACAAACCCACTGCTATGAATGAATTGAGAGCAACAATGCTACATTGCTTCTGCTTTTGGGAGAGGTAACAGGAGGCCAAAGATTTGAGAGGGAAGGCATCCCTCATGGCAGAAATAAGTTGTATAATGTATAGTGAGTTTTTGTTTGCATAGATAGTGTTCAATCCTTACCTTGGCTGCGACAATCATTGTCATCTCAAGATCAAGTTGCAACTATATTTATGTTAAACATTAAAAAAACAAACCTAGTTGAATTGTTTTCCTAAACTACCAGTTGTATTAGTTTTAGATGTATTTTTTTTCCCTTCATAATAGTATTTTTTTATATATAACTGTTGCCACCATTTTTGAGTGATGTGAGCAGATGCTGGGAGTTCCAGTACTGTGGAGAGGTTTAAAGCTCCCTTCCTATCCTTGTGAAGAGTCCTTGCCATTTTGTGAGAGACTTCAAGGACTTTAGCTGTGTTCAAGTAAACTCATGGACTGGCCTGTTAATTTTTTTCCTGTTATTTTTTGAATGAAAATTATTCTGTTGACTGACTTTAAAGTTCTCTCTGTGAGACAAAAGGAAAGGTGATTCTCTGAAATACTGTGCTCCACATTTCTGTGAAGTGGTCAAGTTTCAATGCTTGATCTGACAAGAACACTCTGAAGACAACAGTTGGCTTCTCTTTGGTGGAATTTCCTACTAGAAGATGAGAAACTGAAAATAAATTATTAACATATTAAGAAGAAGAAGAAAAGTTGTTTTTTTTTTCTGAGACCCATCAACAACGTCCTGAACTAGTTAATCTTGGTGCAGAACTGTGCTGGAATTCTCTGCAAGGTTTGGGATTATGTTACAATAAAAAGGCAAGGATGTATAAATGCATTGATAAATGCATTATATTTATCTCAAATGTTAGCCACTGCTAATACGAGTATTTGAGGGGGAGTGTGGGTCACATAGCCCACCATAAATGGTGGTCTTACATTGATGTGTCTCCCTTTAAAAATGCCTTTTTTTTTCCCTTTTTCAATATTGTTAAATTATTTTGTGTTGTTTTTGCCAATGCTAGTATGTTTGTGGTTTCTTGGCAATAATACCTGTATTTGTGTTCAACCTCTAATATGTGGTTGGAAGAATTAGCGTGCTGATATACCCCTACACTGCCAGCCCTTGGTTGAATCATATGTTTTGGGCTTGTTCTGTATGAATCTATACACTCAAACTAACTGCCCTGAAAAATGGTCAAGAAATAGATAGCTAGGCACTTAAAATCCATGGTATTGCAATTGTTGTTTCTGGATTTTGATGATCTAGGCTGGAACTGTAGTCATTTAAAGAAGAATGTGTAACAGCTGAGAAGCCAGTTAAGATAAGTAATGTCATTGATTTCAACAGATTTAATGTAGCTGAAAGGTATTAAATAAAATTCAAGAGTTTTCTTGAATGTCAGTTGTGTAGATATGAGGTGTGCATGTGATATTAATGGAATCCAATAGCTAAAGAAATTGGTTTTTGTTGGTTTATGTGTACATATATTTTCCCCCCTCTAAAATTACACTAGCTAACAAAATTTTATAAGCTGGCATGGAAACATGTTTATGATGTTTAGTTGCACCATGTTTGATGCTTTTACAGTGCAATACTTGTATTCTCTGAATTAAACCAAAGGTAATTTTTTTTCATGCTCTCTACTGTAGTGCATGACAGTCTTTTCTGCGTTTGTAATAGATGTAAAATGAGCCAGATCATACTTCCTGTTTTTACCTGAATCATGTATAAGAAGTCTTTTGTTCAAAATGTAGTATAAACTAAATTGCATTATATTAACCTTTGCAAGTGTATTTTCCTAAGCATAGTTATTATTAAATAAACTTTATTAAGGAACCTGCTGTTTCTATCTTCCATTTATTAATGGTTGTGGAAGTCATTTGTGATTAGAGGCAGGAGCAGTGCCAGTATCACAGACAGACCACCTGAAGACCTTAAACCAGGCAAGTGGGCCTGAGGGAGTCAATACAGAGATGCCAGACTTGACTGCAGACAGGGACAGTGGCTCCAGAAATAAGTTCTTTTTCCTTTTCATATTGTTTTTGTTTCCCTGCCTGCTTTAGTAAGGACAGGGCAGAAGATGGATGCTGCATGCACACAGACAAGGTTCAAGTGCAATGCCGAAGCTGTTTGTCATTTAGAAGGATGGGCCCAGTAGGTGTGAAGGGCAATATTTTCTTCCACCAGAGAAGAATTGCAGCTTGATGGAAGCTGTGGGATTTAAATTTGAGTAACAGAGGTAATGCAGGTGACAGTGGAAATGTAGATTTGTGAGCTTTGCACTTTGTTACTCAAGTAGCAAAGAGCAGGGGTGCAGGGCTGCCAGAGGACATAGGTTTGGGTTGCTCCTCCTGGAGTTTTGTAGGCTGCGTGTGAAAAGTTTGTGGTGTAGACAGGGAACAGGAGTAGTGCCTGAGCCTGCCCACAGACTGCAAGGGAGTTGTAGGAGTGTGGCATAGAGATGGCAGGGGCTGGGTACCTGAGTGCCTCTTTGCTTGTGCTGAGTTAATGATTTCAAACTGGATCAATAGAGGAGGCCCTGCCCTTTGTACTACCAGCTAGTGCTGCCCCCTCACCCTCAGAAAAGTGTTTATGAGACAAGCTGAATTAACTAGAGAACCCAAGTGGGTTGGCAACCTGAGAAATCATTTTCCCTTAAACCTGCAGTCAGATCATCCTTATCCTTGACTAGTTCCTTGCACCCTGTCAGAAAACCTGCAATTTTTTTCCAAGCAGAAAACCAGGATAAAACCCACTAGGCTGAAAACATGCTAAGAATCCACTTTGTGCTAAGTTGTTTTTTAACAGAACCGGGTAGCCAAGCACAGGTGCATGGCTCAGCAGTACCTTACAGGTCAGCAGGAGACCATACCCACACAGTGAACTGCTGAAAAGGTAAATTGGCTGGCATGAGGGATGGCTTAGCTTCCTGATGGCCTGTCAAGCTCATGTCTTAATTTAGCTGCCTTATTCAGGCTTTGCTGATCCTCTGAAGAAGCTGAAATTCTAGGTTCTGATTTTGGTTTGATGGTTGTTTTCTGTTTGTTTCTAAAGCTTGACCATGCTGACATAAATTGTTTTAACACTCTTCTTGTATATAAGTCTATATGTGTGTAATATAAGCTGTATGTAGGAAAAGGTAGATCTAATAGGATAGATTCTTCTCTTGCCCAGGTTGTATTTTTAGTAAATTGAGCTCTCTGCATCTCCGCCTTGGCTGGAAGCACCAGACTTGCAGCAATGCACCCTGTCTTAAGACAAGCAGCTGAACCTGTCCCTTGCCCACGGACCAGTCAGTAGAGCCATCTTGGTCTCCTTTAACCCTTTACAGGTCAGAGTGCTCAAGCTGCTGTCATCTGCAGCAGAGGCTGTGCTGCAGGTGAAGGACAGATGAGGTTTACTGCTGGGTTTGTTTCCAGCAAAAACAGCCAAAGGAGAGCTATGGCAAAAAGTTGAGTGGAAGGATAGTGACTGGTCCCTTGGTGGGGATGCCAGGGACAGGGATGTTAATAGTGCCCTGAGTCATTGCAGAGTGCATCTATCAGCTCATATACAGATGTTGCTCAGCAACTTAGCTCTTCAGGTGAGATCTCTTTGGATCATTTCAATAAAAGATTGGTTTGTAAGTATGTGTTTAATCTCTGGGAACACAATGTCAACCTTAGTTTTAGCATACTAGCAGGAAAAACGGAGAGCACCTCACTTCTGCTTTCATCCCTTCCCATCTTCTCTGCCCTCAAATTCAAAAGAAAAAATCTCCATGAAGTCACCGATAGCCTTTAAGTTCATTTTTAGGTGAAAAGCTTTCCTGTTCTCCATGGCAGAGCTAGAGACATGTTTGTGGTGCCTTTTCTTTACTTAAATCTGCTCTTTCTCTTGCTCTCATTTTAGTCTCCTGAATTCTTTGTCATGGAATTTTCATTCAAAGGTTTCTATGCCTTTTTTTCAAGCCAGCAAACCCTGGAAATGCTCTGACAATTCAGGCAAGAGTTGCCCCTATTTTACACAGTGGTCTATGGAGACAGGCAATGTAATTGAAGTTAAACTAAGAACTTAGTAATTTACAGCACAGATCCTGAGACTTGTGACTCCTATTTATTACGTCTAATTAAAAAAACAACCACCAAACCCTGTCTTTTCTAAGCAGTGCTGGTCCCTCCAAAATTCATGCATTCCTCGGCCTGTCGTCCAAGCACCACCTCAGGGGCTGGGGGTCTCCTGTTGTTTCCCTCGCACAACCCTTAGCCCCAGGCAAGGTCCCTTGCTTCAGCATGCATTTGCAGGGTATGTTTCCTTCTCTGGCAAGGGCTGAACTCCAGTGAAACACCCCAGAGCCAGCTGGAGCTAAGCAAACCTTTTTAGGGTTGCTCTGCACTCCATGGGTGTGACTCAACTGCCTGGGAGGTGACAGCATGAGCTGACCTCATTTGGAGATGGACACTTCTCTCTCCAGCTTGCTCTCTTCAGCAAAAGTCCCCAGATTTGTCCTTGAGTCTCTCCAACCTGATCTTTTCTGTCATCTTCTATTTTTTCTATGATCTTTAGTGTGTCTCGCACTGCTATTGTTACAGAGATATGGCACTAAAGAGATCACCAGAACTCAGATCACTGGTTTAGAAGAAAGAGCACAGAGGAAAGGAAATGTTTTCTTTCCCAAGTAATCTGGTTTTGACCTTCTATATGTTCCAGTGGATGAAAACAATGGGGGGAAAATTTCTGGTCAGCCTCAACACTTGGTTTCAACTCTGAGCTTGTCATTTGGTAGCAGTTCTGAAATGTCTTATAAAGAAAGAAGATTTTTTAACTACAACCAGCTTCCAATACCCCTAGAATTTTTTTTGGGCCTAATTCTGATACTGTAGAGGCTAAAATGGCCCTGGATACCTTGATTACAGTAATTTCATGACCATAAAGTGCACCGGATTATAAGGCGCGCCTCCGGGAGTACAACTTTGTACATTATATAAGGTGCACTGGACTATAAGGTGTACTTTTTTTTTGCCGCGAAGATGCATGCCGCATGCAACAAAGTAACTAATTAGTAATGGAATCCTGCAATCGTGGAGTTAACAGGCAGGTGCTCAATTTGCAAACATTTGTCACAGATTGGTGTAGCCTTTAAATGCAGCCCCAAGCGCCCTCCCCATGTGCGGGGCCCAGCACTCCTGCCTGCCCCTGACTGGAGAGGCGGGGCTCGGGGCGGCCACAGCTTGTGGCTGCTGTGGTTCAGGGTGGCCACGGCTCACACCTCAGGGTTGCTGCGGTTCAGGGCAGCTCGGGGCCGCCTGCGGCTCGGGGCGGCGCAGCACTGCCTGCTCCCTCTCTCCCTGTGATGCTGCGGCTGGCCAGGGGCTGCCCGCTCCCTCTCTCCCTGTGCGACTGCTGCTGGCCAGGGACTGGCCGGCACCGCCCAGCCCGCTTGGCTGCTGCTGGCCGGGGGCTGGCTGCTCCCCCGCCTGGCAGCGTGGCACTCCCGTGGCACTGCCCCGCCTCGTGGCTCGGCTCACGCCTCGCGCTTTTTTTTTGCAGAGAGGAGCTGCGCCGCATGCAACAAAGTAGCGAATTACTGGTAGGTGTTCAATTTGCAAACATTTTTCACAGATTGGCATAGCCTTTAAACAGAGCCCCACGTGCCCTGCCTGCACTATGGGCCCTGGCACTCCCACCCACCCCCGGCAGCAGCTGGCGCAGCCCGCGGCTCCTGGCTACTACCGCATGGCCGCGGGTCCTGACTTCCCCTGACCGGCAGCCACAGCTACCATGGGCCCAGGCACTTCTGCCCGGCACTGGCTAGCACAGCTCGGCTTGCAGCTCGGCTACCATGGCCGCTGGCAGCTCCATTCCACCGCGCCTGGGCTGCAGCCGCCGGAGGCTCCTTCCGCCCGGGCCGGGGCCAGTGCTGCCCGGCTTCTTCTTCCCCTCGCGCCGGGGCCAGCGGCAGCTCCCTCCCTCCCTGCGTGGCTCCTGCTGGCTGCGGCCACCCGCTCCTGCACCCCCCTCACGACTCGACGCTCCCGTGGCACTGCCCCTCCATTGCGGCTCGCACTTCCGTGTTGGCAAATTTCGCAACTTTCTCCATTATGTAAGGTGCACCGGACTATAAGGTGCACTTCCGGGTTCGGGAGAGAATTTTAGTCAAAAGGGTGCGCCTTATAGTCGTGAAATTACTGCAATTTTCCTCTAAAGGGAAAAAATACAACAGACCAAAAAAAGAGGACAGAATCACAAAAGCCTTCGGCTGACCAAAACCATTCCCTCCTGAAGATGGACTGCAAGAAAGAAAAGATGTGTCCAGCTTTACACATGATACCAGTTCTCAGAGGGCTGCGCACTGCACTGTTTCCCTTCTGGTTTGTGCCAGAAACAAAAAACAAAAGAGCAGGCAGGAAAGGCAAGGGACCACTAAGGGACCTGACTGGGATGAGATGAGGAACGTACAGTCAAATTCACAATGGAGTAACTTTTTGTTACTAAGGTAGGAAATCAACACAGGCCTCTTCTCCCCTGCAGCCCACCTTCATGGTAGGTGACAGGTGGCAGCACCTTTCCCCTTGGTTTCTGCAATGGAACCAAAGCCCAGTCTCACAGCCGATGAGAAGACTGAGAGACAGGCTAGTGCCCCTGCTGAAGGCCTTTCAAAAGGTTCTAAAAGAGGACCAGTGGAAATTGTCCTTGTTGCCATATGAGCAGAGACTTAGAACTGACAACTTCATCAGGGAGGGGAGAAAGTCTGAGACTTTGTCTAGATATTTTTTAACTGAAAACTTTAGATTTAGAGAAAAATCCATGTGGAAATTCAGTTGTCCCTTCCCATTGCATCTTATCTCCAGTAAGTATTACTCTATTGTGTCCTATAAACCTTCTGTAGTTCATAAATATCCATAAAAATGTGATGTAGATGTATTTAACTCAGTGTTACATGGTGTGTCAGAGGAAAAGCCACTTAAAAACGGTGATGCAGAGGATAGAACTCTAGTCCTGGTAACAGTATTTGTGGTTTAAGTGTTGTTTCCCCCCCTCCCCCCTTGTCCTTCCAGAGGTCTCTGGCACTCTGAGCCAGGATTCCCTCGTGCTTCAGGCAGGAGGGAATTGTACAAGCCCGCAGGCATCACTAGATGGTGCCAGCAGTCCGTCAGCTCCAGCACTGCTCTTCCAGCCTGGAGGAACACCAGGACTGAGCTCCAGACTGTGTGCTAGACTATTTGGCTGAGGATGACAAGCCTGGTTTATTTTTCCGAAGCTGAAAACAAGAATCAACTGCATTTTTTTCACAATGTTCCTAGTTAGTGAATCGCTTCTAGGCAAAAATAGTGCCAGAAATATGATCATGTTCACAAGCAGCTGTAAAATTTTATACATGAAGAAATCCAGCAGTTCTTAGGAAAGGAAAAACAGTTGCAGAACAGGTATGTGACACGTTTATGTGGTATTGAACTGATACTAACCTATCCTGTCACCCCACTGTGAGAAGTCAGAATATGGTGCAGAACATTTGTGGTGTGGCTTTCTGTGTGTCCCCAGATACTCTGAAAGGGAAATGCATTGCAACCAGAAGCAAATGCTTTATCTGAACAGCCTTCCTTCACAAACACCCAGGAAAACAGAGACTGTCAAAGCTGTGAGCCAAATAACAACTCAGTTGGTTCTGACCCAGTGGGTTTGCTTCCAGCTGATGAGAATTTGGTTGTCAAAAGAAAACCTTACTTAGGAAGATCCAGGTGAACAAGCAAGTCTGAACAACTTTTTTTTCTTTCTGTTTTTTTTTTTTATTTTTTTTTCCTCTCCGAAGGGATTTTTCAACGTTTGAGCATCTGTCTGTGACCAAAAGTAGGATTTGAAAATGTTGAAAATTGTTGAAATAACATAACTTCATTGCAATGTCTCCCACTGTGGACTTGAAATAATTACTGTAAAAATACAGCTTGCATTTTTGTTGAAGTTGTTTTCCATTAGGAAACCCTCTGATGGATAACTTCTAGCTGGTTCTTAGGTTAGATTTGCATACCTTGCTTTCTTTATTCTCTTCCCTTTTGGCCTTTGCTCTCCTCTTGTGCCTAGTCACTAATGGGTTATAATGCTGCAGATTGTGGGCTTGCATTTGCATTGTAGTTTTAATAACCTTCAAAACCACAACGTGTAATTATTTCAGAAAGTGAACAGATAAAAGCCTTGGTCAATAAGTAATTTCTTTACTCCATTATGTACTTACCCTCACATTTGTAACTGTAAGACAAAGGAAGAAGTTTTCTAGGAGTCTGTTGGGGCTGGCCAAATGTTTTCACTAGAATACTTTCTCACACACAATGTTCTTCAGTTATGCTAAACCCCCACAACTTCAGCACAAACAGAATTTGAACTTCTAGTGAAAATCCAGTAACAATTTTTTCATATTTTAAATTATCTTTTAGTTGAGCATTTTCAGAAAAAAAAACCAATCTTGACAACTATTATACAGATTAGTTGGATTCATCTTTTATTGCTTACCAGCTGTCCTCAAAACCAATACACTTATAAATCTCCTTACTAAATTTTTAACTAAGTGCAGGTCAAAGTGAGAGAGAGAGAGAGACAAACAGGATTGACCATGTTGAGGATTCTGGGGTAGCTCACTGAGCCAACCAATCCCGAAAGCTTGAAGGTCATTGTCCTAGTTTAGGGCAAATTTAGGGAAAACCTCCAGGAGGAGTCCCCAGGAAACAAAACAAACCCCCTAAGACTCCTCCCCCACCAC
>PYHW01009688.1:882900-893282 GCA_013186435.1 Turdus rufiventris | reverse complement strand
GTCAAGGTGAGGAAGACTCGCCTTACTTCCTCCTTCTAAGACCCCTCTCTGCAAAAACAACCCCAGACTTAATTCAAGAAGCCAACCATGCCTGCTTAATAGCTATTCAAGCTAATTTCCATAGGAAGCAGGGGATGGGAAGGGCTGGTATTATGATTATGTATTTGTTTGAACCTTTTGTCAATAAATAGACTCTGTTATCACCTGTAATTTTGCACTGTGTATTAGGGGGCTACCCCACGCTGCTGTCCAGTGCTGAATAAACATTCACTTTCTAACTTTAAATTGTTAGAGAGTCTTTTGTCCGTCACAGTTGAGTATCGGTATTAGACCAACACTCACATTTTGGTAAATCAGCCCAGTTTCTTCTAACTTTTAACTAAAATCCTAATTTCTTTAAGATTAGTGTTTCATGAAGTGTGTTCTGTTCACAAGAACTTTCTCAGGGCACAGAGCAAAATACCCTATCTCAAAGGTAAAGCTAGGGAGGGGCTGGTTGTTCCAATTAGCAGCTCTACATGAGAAGCAAAGCATTTTGGTTTCCGATACTCATATTCTCCTTCTCCTGTGATATGAAGGTATTCTTTGGAGAGTAAAAAGGGAGGTGAAATACCTGAGAAATAATTTCTGAGTCAGAAAGAGGATATGGTGCTGAGACTTATTTTACCCTAAGGAACAAAACAAAGAGCGGCAATTTATTTCAAATCTCAGCCCTTAGAATGCAGGCAGAAACTCCTCACATATAAAAACCTGCTCCTTGATTGAGATGTTTCATTAACTGTATGAAATGGGACAAGGAAGAAACACTTGGGAAACCAGTGAATTCAAAGAGATTATTTGAAGGTTATGTGGTTAAAATGTTTAGTTTCTTCAGCTAATTAGGGCTGCTGGGGAATGTGTAGTTTCTAAGTCATATTAAATGTAAGAACCTTCCTTCTTTAGCCAATTAAAAAATAAAGATTAGCTGAACTTTGTTTGCAATGCAGCTTTTTTCCCCCTTGGTTCTCTCTCTTCATTTATTCATGCTGTATACTCAGCAACCAAATAGTGTTGAGGCAGCAACCAAAACCACACCAGTTTATTAAAATCTACAGTTCATATTTGTGTCCCATCTGGAATATCCCCCAAGTAATTTTGAACAGTAAAACTTCAAATATGGTGCTTTAAATGTTCTTCTTCAGCTGCACCTGATGATAATGGTGGTTGTTGCTGTATTTCCCATACTCTGAAAACATTTACAAAACGTTCAGATGGCCTGATCCTGGGCTCTGTTTATCTTGAGAAGCTGATTGTCTTGGTAGATGTTACTCAATATTTCTAAATGGGAAGGCTTTGCTTATGTTTCTTTTCTTCTGCTGCAGTGATACAGCTGATAGTTCCAGTCTCAGGATAGTCTCTGTAATCGCAGCTGATCTTGCCATCTCCATCTTACACAACCATCTAGTGCCACTCTGAGCAACAAATAATCTTCTTTTGAGCTCCTGTCAAGCCTGGCTCAACCATTCTCACCTCTTTGCTCCAGTGAGTTCCTCTTTACTTGTGTATCAGCATCATTTTCTCGTGGGGAATAGCCTGCAGACAGAGAAAAATCTGAGATGAAAACAGTGAGAAAATCCATTCCATCATATAAAATGAGGAAACCGTATTTCAGCTGGTTTAGGGTTTTTTAAGTGTATGAAAAATATCACTGTTCTTTCTTTTGTTCCTTAATTAGGAAATTAGCAGGTTGGGGTTTTTTGTTTGTTTGTTTGTTTGTTTTTTCCCTGACAGTGGAGTCTTTATCAACTGCTTCTGGCTATTAATTTCTTTTTCTTGAAGAAATTCAAAATAATTCTGGCATTTTCACCTTCTGTTTGTGTTTCATGCTGGATTTTAATAAGTAAAAGAAAAAAAAAATTGCTATTTAATAATAAAATGGAAACGTAAATCCAACTTGTAAGCAGGTTTTTTTGCTTTACTTGAAAACTTTAACAAAAATGGTCAAAAATGTTGCTTCATATTATGTAAAACAAAATATTTGGGCTTTCAACTGTGTTCCAACTGTGGAATTGTAACTCTCTGAGCCACTGGTTTCAGTCTGATTTGTTACATTATTGACACAATTTTTAATTCCAATCCTTTTATTTAAAATTGAAGCTTTCTACTTCTTCAAAGTGCACAATGCTCTTTTTTCACGATATCTGATTTTTCAGGAGCACTACTCTTACCTCAAATATGTCAACTATGAAGGATCTATTTATGGTCTATGACATCTGCAGTGCTGGCTCCTGTGGCCTGGTAGCAGGAGAGAAAGTCTCCTTAGGTACAGCCTGGAATATGATACAGGTTTCTGCATTGTATGATACAGGTTTCTGCATTGTCTTCACATACTCTTCCAGAACCCAACCCCTCTTTTTCTCTGTGCTTGTCTTGTGTCATCAATGCGAGACAAGGCCTGTACTTACAAGGGCTGCCCACATTCAGGACCCCTGAAAGCCAACTAACTGGTTAGTGCTGCAGAGATCTGGCTGAAATTTATCTCTGGTTTTCTCTCCAGGAAAAAACTACATATTGGACAAAAGAAACAGCCCCCACTTTCCTCCAGCCTTTTTCTTATATGCCACAATGCACAAAAGACAGTTACTCCTTTCAGACCTTTCAATTTTTCTAATAAAAAGCCTCATTTCCAAGAAGACTGGAGTGCAAATTACCTTCTCTATTCAATCACAAAATCTGATCACTGCCTTTTCTTTTTTTCACCACTAATAAAAGCTATTGATGTAAAGCACCCTTCTCTCATTATGGAAAAACAGGCAGTAAGTCACCTTGAGATTAAAACTTATACTGCTAGACGCTTTTCTTGGCAATATAGAGCAGTAATTGCTTAAGACAATGACAACAGAGACTAAAGGGAACATTGTATTTTTGTGGAACATTTCCAGGGACACTGGGGGAGATCCTCCACTGATATAAAGTTGCACAAAGATGCTACTCTGGCTGATGTAAATTATTGTGTCCTCATTGAGGTGAGTTTCCCAGTCCTCCAGCTCTCACAACTTGGGATACTTCCCTAAACAGGAGCTATGATCCAGTCAGTTTAGATGAGTATGACAAGGCAGTTGCATTAGATGAGTAACTGATGTTCCAGGCTGCCTGCTGGGATACGCCCTTAGGATAACACAGGAATTTAGCATAGCCTTTGCTACCCACTTAACAGATTGCAAAATAGTTAAGCAAAGATGTGCCACGTCTTCAGGTTGTCTTGCTACCTGTCATGGCTGATGTGCAAATATCAGCTAATTACACCTACACTTTCTGGAAAAAAAAAAAATAGGAGGATGGAGGGGAATTTAAGAGCAGTAGGGATTTGAATTAACAAAGCTGTTCTAGTCTTTATGGTTCTGTTGTGATCAAATAATTGGTGAAGCAAAAGCTGGTCCTGGTGCTATACTACTAAAATTTGAAGACAAAACCCAAAACCTTTGCCCCTATGGGTACAAACTAGAGATTCATGATAATACAAAGCAGAAGCCAAGAATAGGTTGAGGATAAAGTGTTACAATCCGATAATATCTGAAATATCTGAAAACTCAATACAACATCCTTCAAAGGTCAGGTTGTCCTATATTTTAAGTAAACACTTCAGGGGCCGGAAAGTTCAAAGTAAAGGTTGAATGTTTAACCCCTAACTTTAAAACATCTTATAGGCGCCTTATAAAAGCCGACAGAAAATACACACTGGTACTGCTCATGTCATATGTGAGAGGAATGTCAGATTCGTCTTTACAAGTGTGATATATGTTGTTATAATTCATGTTTATATGATAGAAGAAGGTTGTATAAAACAAAGAAATAAAATACGGGAACTTTTCAGCCACTGCATCCAGCACCCGGAGTCATAGACAAAGACCTTAATAAGCATATCAACAAACGTAGCTCACTGATCCTGAAACCACTCGACAACCGAACAGGAAAAGATCATCGATAAAAAACATGACAAGTACCACATATGAGATAGCTGGGAGGTTCCTGGGAGTCACCCCATACCAATGCCAGTTCCCATAAACCCAGTCATCTCCACCTGGAAAAATTACATTCCAAAACTTCCCATAAGCAAATATTAACCTTCCCAAGGAAAACTACACATCAATACGGAGCAGACACAGCCCTCATCAGGATTCATTGACGCGCAGAAGGGCTTTTGTCCAGGACAGCACCAAGAAAAGAATTTGATCTGAATATGAGAATCCACAGCAGAAACAAAGGGGACTCTCGCCTCAGGCCGGAAAAAAACATATAAAAACTGGGCTCCCCAGGATGGCATTTGTGAACATGGGCAGGGAGTGAATCTGGTGCAATAGAGGCCAGATCATCGTGAAGTGTTCACCCAACACTGATCCCAGGCTCGGTGTCGTTCTTTTTGTTTCTGGCTTCCCAGGACTGTATTTTCAGTCTCAAAAATAAAAATTGTGGTTTTACTATTTAATTCGGCTTAATTCGGTTATTATCTATAACACAAGCAAGCTTGGATCTGATGGTAGATAAGACTAGCACTGAGAGATAAAAGAAACAATGGGATGTATTCCACTGATTGATGAATGGAAAAAGATATATGCCTTTACTAAGAAACTGTAGATTTGTTGATAAATGAAATTGGATATTGGAAGATGAAAGAAACAATGGGAAAAAACTATGAATTATATAAGAATTAAAAATTAAAAGGAAGGGCTATATATTAGAGGGGAATCTCAGCTGTCAGGCATTCCAGGAAGTCTGTACCTCTCACGTACCTCAGCCAATGGGGAAAGAGAGAGGGAAATGCAGCCAGGAAAATATGATAAAAAGAGGCTGCGTCCTCCAAAAATTTGAGAGATCCCAGGGCAATGCCCCATGGGCTCTCCCTTTATTCAAATAAAGCAAAAAGGACTCCTCTGTCTCCTTTTTGGACAGAAACCTCTAGTGTTTGTGGATTAATATTCCTGACATATATGAGGGGAATTTTTTTGTTGGTTTTTGATCCATATTCACGCATTTTTTTGCAGGTGTCTTTATATAGGAGATGCTGCTCTGTTTCAGCAGTGGGTTATCTTTATTGTATTTTTATGTACAGAGAACTGTTAGCTTTCAGACCTTACAGATCAGAAATGGGAATGACCTGGAAAATTCTAGCAGTTTTAGCATGGACAAACCTTAAAAAAGCTCAGGTAGAAGCCTGAGATGAACCCTGTAGATTAATATCCAGCCCTCAAACCTTACCATGCATTAACCTTGTCACATAATGCATGCTAGAAGAGAGCCAACAATTTTGGAAACATTAGTGCAGGTTATCCTGACCCTATGAAGGAATCTGTTCTAAACTGATGGTGTAGCCAAGTTTCTGCTGCTCTTGGGAATGAGAACATTAGCCTCTCCTTGTCCTTTTTCTTGTGTTTGCCAGTTCAGCATTCCTTTTCTGGTGTGTGTTCCCAGCCCAGAAAAGAGCGGCTGTTTTCATTAAGTGTGCAAGGCAGAAATGCTTACAGTGAAAAATACTGGTACTGGAGAAAAACACACACACTCTCCTCTGCACTTCCGTTGCTTTCTCAGCCCTGTAAAACTGTTTGTCAATCATGTTTGCAACGCATTTTCTCTTTTTTCCTTCCAATAAAAGATTCAGTTTTCTAATCTATATCACAAACCAGCTTATTTTGTATGGAAGCTAAAACAGGTTAATTTGTTACTGAGTTTTTATCTCTCCCTACATTTATTGGTATATAGAATGATATACCCCATTCTGCCTTCATTCTGACTGTGAAGGTGACGTAAGGGTAGTCTGCCTCTCTTCTGCTGGGAGAGTATGTTAATTCCTAAACAAGCAAACTTTATAGCTGCTTGAAAGTATATCCTGAGCTTTATGAAGATTGTCTGGTTCACAGTGATTTGAGGAGCAAGTGGACCAGGGCTGATGGTAGCACATCAAAGAGGCTGCCCCATTTTCACAGTGAAAACTCTATTTAAAGTTCTGTGTTTAATGGTGTGAGACTCCATAGACCTCTGAATTGCATACTGTTGTTCTAGATGTGCATTTTCTCTATAGGAGTGCAATTTCACAGTCATCAAACATTTTAAGTTCATCAAGTGCTAATTATAGCTGAGAGCATAACAGCAGAATATCAGAATCTTCAAAGCCCTGTGGACAAAAAAGCCTATTGATCACACAATTGATTTTTAGTACTTGGCATTGAGTGGCAGGGTTGCCTGCTGTTGTATAATCTGGTGGGGTGTTTTTTTCCTTTTTTTTCCTTTTTTTTCTTTTCTTTTTTGTTTTTCTACTAGACTAATGAAATGCCCAAATGCAGGGCATTGTTTGAGTGGCATATCACCTGGGATATTGTACTGCATTATTGCAGCTCTCCAAAATTCCTGTCTATATTATCATCTCTTTTAAAGAACATGCTGCCTTTTCTAGACCTTTCCCTTGGAGATATATGTCCAGTGATGATATCTCTGAGACTGAAATGAGCCAACCTCTAGCTTCTGGTGTGTTGATGTCACTCATACCAGCTCCATCAGCTTGGTAGGTTTCTGGTGTGGGAGAGGAAGGATAAGTTGGCAGTATGCTGAGACAGTCCCTCACTGCAGTTTTTGGTGTTGCTCATGGGATATGCTGCATGTGATCTGAGTATTGACTCTCCAAGGAGCATTGATCAATCACAGTATCAAACTACTTTTGCAATAGAATGTAAGCTGAGAAATGGTCTTTGCTCTACTGATTGCCACAGAGCTGTCAGCTTTCTGCCAAGCTTCTGGGGGACAGGCAAAAGTAAACAAGGGTTCGTGCCATTCCTGTAAGCTGCTTCCTCTTGTGACTTGCTATGGCTGATCTCTCCCCTCTTACATTCTTTTCCTCATCCTGTCTTTTAGCTGCTACTTGCAATGGAAAGATAAGCACAGATACCAGCAAACCTGCCAGTTGTGGAGCTGCATGCTCCCCATGAGTTTTGTTGTTAAAAAAGCACGAAGAGCAGGCAACAGGCAGCCCCAGAGAATTCATCAGGGGTTGGTGCCAGATACCTGTTGAAATAATTGGAAAGATTTCCACTGACTTCAGTAAGCTCTGGTTCCATTCCTAATTGCACCCTCCTGTGTTTCTCAGGGATTTGAATCCAGGAAGCTGTATATGCTGTGCTTGTGTACCCACAGCTCCCTAATGTCCTTTCTGTGCCAGGCGTCTGGAGAAATGGGCTGGATACCAGCAGCACTTTGGTCTTCTGGGTGCATCTGTCATGCGCATCAGGGCCTCAGTTTCCCCATGGGCAAATATATGGATAATGACAGTTGCGTCTTGGGAAAAAAAAATAAACAAAAAAACCCCAACCAACCAAACAAAAAACAACCTGAGGACTTCTCATTTGTTGTATAGAGGAGTTGGTTGCTTCCAGGGTCAGTCTGAGTGACTGGACAGTGAGAAAGGGAGATGAACAAGATCTAAATGGATATGTTTGCTTTCAGGGCAGCTACACTGATGAACCTCTGAGAGCTCACTTGCTGTGGCAGCAAGGATCAGACCTCTGCTGGTTCAGAAGCAGTTAATTTTAGCTAAACTGTCTCTATGGTATAAACATCCTGTATTTAGGATGAGATCTGTGAAAGTTGTCAGGATTGACTAATTACAGCCACACAAAACCAAGTGCCAAAAATCAACTGCATTAGGGAGGAATGTAGACTACTGCAGAGCACTTAGATAAAGAACATCCTGAATGCACAATCACTCAGTTTAAAAGATCTTTCTACTAGCTCTGTCAGTTGTTTTCTTTAAGAATTCATGAGAAAGAAATAAAAGAAGAAAGGGCATTTAGGATGCAAAGAGACAAAGCCATGTTAAATTTCATTTACAGAGATGAATTGGGAACAGGTGCTTCACATAACTGAGGGCCACCATTCTGTGAGAGAGCCCTTGAGAGTTAAGAGAAAGGAATTGCAAAAAGCAACAGTATATTTAGAAAGATAACTATAATCAAGCCCTTTCTATATCTATCAAGGGGAAAAGAAAACAATCGCAAATGCAATGTAGGCATTAAAATCGACTTTGTAAAAAGCCATTTTTAATATATTTCTTTGTTTCTTTGAAATAATTTCAAACCCAAAGGCAGGAATAATTGAAGCATTTACAGAATATATCAATAATACCTCATTATCCAGCTTTGCTTCAACCCACCGATTTCAATTTTCTTTTGAACAAGCTGCATTTATCAGAGGACTTAGCATATGAATGGGGAGGGGGAAGAAATGTAAAATGTATGCTCTAGATTTACATGTCTTAGGATGCCAAATAGCCATCAAAACTAATTGTTTCTAAAATGCTTTATAAACCTTATCTTATTTGTTGACCCTAATCAGTGCAATTAATTCCATAATGGATTTTTTCTACACACATCCAATCTTATTATTATCCTTAGTCTAAATTAATAACATCATGATAATAATTAGTAGATATGAAATTGTCTCTTCGCCGCTTCTCATAGCATGTGGGCTTGATAGAAAAGAGCAACAAGGATGACAATTAGAGTAAAACATCAGCTGTGTTGACTGTTGAGCACCTTAAGCCTAGCATCTGCAAAACAGGTTTCATTTAAATCTGAATACCTTTTTATATTCTCCCTCTATTTTTCCTTCTATTTTATTTCAACAGTTTTCCTTCCTGCAAAAGGCAGCGCCTCTTGCTCAAAGATCCCAACAAAAGCATGAAATAGAATTTTAGAGCCTAATTCAAAATGTGCTGGTGCCAGATTTTAAAGCAAAAGAACAATGAAGAGAATTAAGAGAGTGTCAGCACCTGGAGAACCATCGATATCCTTCTTGAGGTTTCAGTCTTCCAGAAACCACAGGGAAGGTGGACAGCTTTCTATTTTGGACTGTGAATTTATGGCCTTATTAAAACAAATTTATTTTAATAGGGTTTTGCTTTCATCCTTGCTCTGCCTCACTACTTAACCATGGAACGGGAGTGTGAGAGGGTAGTGGAATTGCCCATGTTTAGGGGAGCATAAGAAGACAGACACGAAACACACCCTAAACCTTAATTGCTTTTACTGAATTCATTAGTGTGTTTCAATCAGTTTCGGAAGTAACTTTCCTCCATTCTCTGAAGGTAAAAATCTCTTTCTATGGGCATAGCTATAAGATAATGGTCCCTGTCAGTCAACAGCCCTACATTTAGGCCCTTGTGTGTCTCCTTTTTCCCTAAATCAGCTGTGAACAGCTTCTAAGCAATCTTTGTGTTTTTGAAACTAGCATCTTGAAATACTGCCTCTATCACAGAATCTGCAATCAGTGTGCGGGCTAAAATGTTCAGAACAAAATGAGGACTTGATATTCAGACAGAGAATGTTTGTTATTGGCAGTACTAGTATGAATTCTAGATCACCAAACCAGATTCACAGTGCTGCACACAGAGATAGCAGGAAAGATTCAAAAGTTCTCTGCTGTGCACACAGCAAGGGCATATCTGAGATGCAATTGTGACCTGCCTGATGCACCTTTCATCTAAGAGGTGAGGGCCTACAGCAACAGAGACATGGCATAGACCAAAAAACTCCAGAGTCTATAGAATGAGTACTTCTATAGAGCAAGTGGTCACACAATCCATTTCTGACTCACATATTGTGTCCCGGTTACTTTTTTCAGTCTTAAAAAATGATAGTAAGATCATGGGTAGCCCAAAATTTACCTCAGAAAGTCTTTAAGTACAGTATTTTCACGACTATAAGGCTCACCCTTTTGACTAAAATTTTGGTCCAAACCCGGAAGTGCGCCTTATAATCTGGTGCATCTTATATATGGAAAAAGTTTGGAAATTTGCCACCCCGGAAGTGCGAGCTGTGAGCTGAGCCGGGACCTGTGGGAGCTGCAACCACGGGGAGGGAGCCAGGACCCACAGGAGCCGCAACCCACAGCAGCTGTGGCTGCCGGGCGGGGGAAGCCAGGTCCCGCGGTTGCGCGGTGGGAGCCGGGAGCTGTGAGCCGTGCCAGCCGGTGCCGGGGGCGGGTGGGATTGCCAGGGCCTGCAGCACCGGGAGGGCACCTGGGGCTGCGTTTAAAAGCTACACCAATCTGTGAAAAATGTTTGCAAATTGAGCACCTGCCAGTAAACCCCATGATTGCGTGATTTCATTACTAATTTGTTACTTTGTTGTGGGCAGCACAGATCCTCGCTGCAAAAAATGAGGTGTACCTTATAATCCGGTGTGCCTTATAGTTGTGAAATTACTGTACTTCATTTTAAAAACACCAAAAATACATGTTTCCGCAATCCTATTTCTTATGCCAAGAATATTTGGCAAATCCTACTGAAATTTTTCTTTTTTTTTTTATTTTGGAAGAAGAAACAAAGTTACAGTAATTTCACGACCATAAGGCGCACC
>PYHW01009688.1:775153-857716 GCA_013186435.1 Turdus rufiventris | reverse complement strand
GAAATTACTGTAACTTAACAGTACCTAAACTTAACAGAATCTTAATTAATTTTGACTCTATCATTACAAAAAGGTTACTGAAAAATCCATCATACAGCAGTTAAACATGCAGGTAAACAACTGTATTGAGATAGCAGCAACATTTATAGTTGAACTCCTGCAGCTTTTTAAAGAATGCTTGTACAATAGATTTGAGTTTGGCCTAATAAATATAATTGAATATAAATATTGAAGGTTAAAACAATGAATTTTACACAAGTAACTTGGTTAGGTTAGTGGGTGTGTAAGACTGATACTTGCATACAAACATTTACAAAGTTAGGGGTTCTTGATCCACATAGACCAGTTTTTCTCTTTTCCAGGTTAGTTTTAAATTGTCAAGCCTCAATGGTCCCCATTAAAAATCTGATTGAATTCTGAAACCCCACGGTGAGAGAACATCCCTCCCCCACAAAAACAGGGAGACAGACAGCACAAAAGGTTTGACTGTAGCAATCTGCCCCTCAGGTCTTGTAATTTGAACCAAGTGTTGGCTCTGCAAGCTTTGTCTATTCTCACCCATGTCTGAGAGCATATGAGGCACAGTCCTTAATGGCCAATCACCAGGCCACTGGTTTTTTTGAGATAACAGTCATGTCTTCACCATTATCAATAAGACCTGTTAAGATTATGTCTCTGCCTTTCAGAGTCACTTTGCATTGGCATGTGGGACACTATTCTAATATAGGCTGTACCCTGCCTATTTGGGGTGTTCCCTTAGACCCAAACCATCCTTTTTGTGTTACATCTGTGAAAGGTACACTCATGGTTTGGGAGAATAAAATCAATTGAGCTATTTGAGTTCCTTTGGGAATGGCGCAAGGTGGTCGAGGTGCCCAGGCCATGATTATAATCTCATTGTCAGAGTCAGAGTCTATAGCCCTAGAGATAACAAAAATAGGTCATCAAAGAGGTGGACAACCGACCTAAAAGCAATGCATGCATACACTGCCCTGGTGGTCCAAAAACTCCTGTGAGAAGCAAATGAACAGATGAATCAAGTAATGTTATTGTGTCAGAGGTTACCAGGTGCAGTCCAGTGCTCCCTGGTGTGGTGGGTTGTTGATTGGTGATGATCTGGCGAAAGCTGCTTGTGCCAGCTGGGCTGGGGCTTGCTGTGGTCTGCTCTGGTTTGCAAGCCCCACAGATTTCACAAGCAAAGTTTCTAAACCCTTTTTCCACTGAACATCAAAAATGACATACTGAGTAGGGGTTAATAATAATCATGAGGGGTCATAAGATGAATTGACAACATAGACCATAAAAGATTAGGAAAGTAGGGAGATCTCAACCCATGTTCTGTAGCATGCAGTATAGTTCCTTAATTTCCAAATAAGTGAGGGGTTCCCAGTGTGGGGTATTTTCCCTGGTGCCATGAAACATGACTTTCGTGACTATTTTTGCTGTGATATCAAAATCCCCCTCCTTCAGAGCCCTTTTCTTTATTCGTACCCAGTTTTCATGAAGGTCAGGAGGAAATAGGTCAGGCTCAGCATCTGGATCTATTGGTCCTGGGTCAAAGGTGACCACCTCCTCCTCACTGCTAGAGCCGCAGTTGGCAGTATAGGTTGCTATGGGTTGTGAGACAAGATGTCTTCCCCTCCTTGACTGGGTGGAGTGGGGGTTGATGGTTGCAGCCACTTTCCAGTATCAGGTGCACCAGTTTCAAGCAGGAGTGGGGCAGGGGGATGGCAACATCTGCAGAGGATATAGCCTGAGACTGCTCTTGCTTTTTTAGTGTTTCAAAAATCACTCTCCAGGCTGGGAGCATACACATTGCCTGCTCGTGTCCCCTAGTCTCCAGATCATAGAGCTTAACGCCAACCTTGTTCCAGTATCGGAGGGTAAAAATAGAAGGAGTGGTATCGGGAAACTTGGGTGACACTCATCATAAAAGCGACTTAAGGTTGTGCTTTAGGATAGGGGAGCTGTGCTTGCCCAGAAGAGCAAGATGGCTTTATTATTGTCTCTCTCCTCAGACATGTCCTGTCCCGTAGTTCAGTTCCCCCGGCTCACCTGTCACGTTGCAGCAGGACAGGTGGTTGTGGGCCCGTACACAGTTCTTTCACCTACACAATCAGTTCCAGGGGCTTGCCAATTGCCGCCAGGTAGGGTGTTTCTTATCCTCACACGGGAGCATCTATTATCAATGATTGAGACAGAGATAGCAACTACTGATTCATGATGAGAATCTAAATTTACTGTGAGCTACATATGCTTATACGTCATTCTAGGAAGGCTAGTACAGTAATTTCATGATTACAAGCTGCACTGATTATAAACCGCATCTCTGGGTGTTGGCAACATTTTGTTCTTTGTCCATACATAAGCCGCACCTGAGTATAAGCCGCTCCGTCGTTCGCAGCGAGGAGCTGTGTGCAACAAAGTTGCCAAATAGTAACAGAATTGTGGCATGGCTGGGTTTACTGCCTCAGCTCAGGCCGTGAGGGCTTGGCCCGCTTGGGGCTGCCGATGGGGCCAGGTGGACCAGCTTGGTGCTGCTGCTCAGCGGGGCCGCTCGGGGCCGGCCGCTGTGGCCACTGTGCTGGGCTTGTTTGCCCTGGCCCGGCACTGCCCTGCGGCAGCAGGTGGGCACGGAGCCCCCCCCCGTCTCCTGTGGTGGGAGGCGGGCACAGAGTCCCCTGCTCCCACAGCACCAGTGGGGGGCGGGCACGGAGTCCCCAGCTCTCGCGATGGGAGGTGGCCACGGAATCCCCCGCTCCCGTGGCGCCAGTGGGAGTCGGGCATGGAGTCCCCCGCCTGCTCCTGTGGCGCAACAGAGTAACCAATTTGTAACAATTGCACAATCCCGGGTTTTACTGGCAGGTGCTCAGTTTGGCACCTTGGCTGCACTTCCAGGGTTGGAAGTTTCAGAAAATTTTTCACTTATTAGCCACTCCTAAGTGTAAGCCGCATTTCTGGGGTGAGTTCAAAATTTTAGTCAAAATGGTGCAGCTTATAATTGTGAAATTACTGTCATTTTTACTACATTGATTGGGTTAAATATCGCACAAACAACATTACAGATTTTGCACCATTTCTACTTGATTCAGTCTTCTTCCCTGTCACCAGTCTTGATCCAATCTTCTTGCAATCTTCTTAGCTCTGTTTGTTCTTGCCAAGTCATCTTGGTTATCAAACTGCTTATGCTAATTAAATCCACAGTATTCTCTATCTTAGCTCCCATGCTGGGTCATGCTGTAGCTATACTTTTCTTTTGTCCTATCTTTGGATTTATCTTCTGCTGCTCCTGTCTTGATCCCCTGAAAGGTCCACAGGACTGGTCTGTGACTTTGCCTGCTAAAGAAACCTGCTGCCAGCTTCCTGCTCTGTCTACCCCATTTGGGTGCTGTGGGGCTGCTCCCTGGTTAGTAAGGTTACTGCTCTGCCTATGCTGTGGTCAGTCTTGACCCCAGGCCTTTGTTTCTTTCCAACACTTGGCTTGTCCTGTTAAAAAACCAACAGCAAGCAGGGCTGGTAAACTGAAGGTGCTGGTTATGCTTCTCATGGGCAAGACTGGGTATGCAGTGCTGCTCAGAGATCATTATTTTTATGACTTTGGGGTCTAGAGGCTCCTGTCACTTTGGTAGCTTCTTGCATGAGGCACTGCCAATGAAGAGTGTCAGGGAATCCCATAAAATTGGCCTGTCTCAAGAGCCAATGTGGATGTTGGGGTGTGTGTAGAACGAAACAGGACAGTGATT
This sequence comes from Turdus rufiventris, assembly GCA_013186435.1. Lineage (NCBI taxonomy): Eukaryota > Metazoa > Chordata > Aves > Passeriformes > Turdidae > Turdus > Turdus rufiventris. The sequence goes on along the minus strand of PYHW01009688.1, from coordinate 853,973 downwards.
TACCAGTGCTACAAAGAAAGCGGAACTTTCTGTGAAAAAGGAATCAATAGAGTTCAGTTTGTCAGGGACCTTGTCCTTTTCCTCATTAATCCTGACATTCAGGGTATATAGGAAACAGCACAAGACACCTTGACGATTTATCCTGTAGTTCAGGGTTTCTGCTTTGCTTCTGTGTCTCTGTAGTTAGAAGATACTTGTGAAATATGTAGGTGACTATAGTGTCAGAATGAATGTACTGTCACAAAATCAGTAATATGCAATGGGGCAAAACCATAATAGAAAAAATATATGAAGAGATACTTAAATATTGGAAAGAAGGATTCTGTATCTTCAGGATTTGATTAATCTTCAGGATTTGATTCTCTTTTCAGCTTCACTATTTAAAATGAACCTGTTAATGCTCTGCTAATATAATTACATATAGGAGAATTACTAGAGGTAACAAACATGATATGGTTTTGGAAATTTCTTTGTGTGACTTGTGGATGGAAAACCAGATTAGTTATTCAGCACAAACCTGGCACACATCTGGAAAGGAAAAATATTGAAGTGACTTTAAGCTTGGCCTGTTTGGTTTTTTTCCCTAGTTGAACATGATATGAAAGGCTGTTTCTTTCTGCTGGCAGAGAAAACAGATTGTCCAAGAGAGCAATTTCCAACAAATTAATGGTAAATTGAAAAAAAATGTATCAAAACAGGAGGCTCCACGTCAAGAACATCAATTCCCTTCACTCCCCATTTGGCATTGGACAGCCTTTGACTGAAAGCTTTGCACTGAAGTGAATGACAAGTAGAGAATGATGTATAAAGGTAGTGTGGGGAAAGAAGGTAACAGATATTAGACCCTCACCAGTAGCCCATGTGTCTTATGGCTGGGATACAGTGGAGATGGATGGGAGAAGGCAGGAAGAACTCTTCTGCTTGAGGAGGTTACTTAATAGACAAATAGCTAAAACAAAGGGCCAATATACAGGCCTAATACAGAAATATAATCAGATTCCCATCAGCTTTTTTGGGACAATAACTCTGGTGTGTGTTCTAGTATAAACCTGATACCCAGTGCTTTACATCTCACTCTTTCAGCCACATTTTCAGAGGTCAGAGTCCCTCCATCAGTGTGTTTTAGAGCAGCAACTGTGCTGCCTTAGGACTTGGATGCTGCAGTGTTTCACAGAATTAAGCAACAGACAATGCTTTAAGGAGAGTCAGGGTGAATTCACAAGTGTGCAAGATCTTTATTTATTGCTTATTTGGGACATACACACAGAAGGCCTGAAACATGGCAGAGTTTACACAAGGAAAAGTAGTCCAGCTCCAAAATTTAGAGCTGAGTTGGTTTGCCCAACCATCCATTTGGGTTCTGTAGGAGAGACAAGAATTTAATCCTGAGTTTCAAACCTCAGATGAATATTTCATGAACAAGTATGATTTTCTTGTGTTTTTGACTGGTAGGTGGTCAAAACTTCTCCAACTTGATCTTGACTTCAGACCACTGCAAAGTCATGGCCAGTAGATGAATGCTAGAGCGATGGAGAAAAGCTGCGTGATGGATCTTTTCAATTTCTTCATGCATCAAGATGAAAGTCAAGGCAGGGGGAGATGGACATTGTAAAGGAACATGCTTTTAGCTGCAGTCTAACCTCCTGTTCTGGTTGTTTCCACTGCCTTTGGCAATTCACTGGTACAAAAGGAAATATTGATTTAGAGATCTGTTGTAGGATTGTATCTTCCCTGTTAAAAACAGTGGGGAAAATAGAGAATTCTGAATATTGAATTTCAGAAAGGAAAAATTTATCAGCTACTGCAGCAGACTTTTCCAAACCATAGAAACTGCTATCAAAACATAAATGTAATATCAAAGCAGTTATGTAATTTGATCCGTTTTCTTCACTACCTTTCCCATGCACCCACACTACAGTCAGCATTTGAGCTCTTTTGGCTCAGAAGATGCCTGCAGCATGGAAGAATGATGTCCACTTCCAGCTGTGCCCAGCTGCTCTCCAGCCAGCAAAGTGCTGTGGGACAGACCCATTTTTTTCAGATTTCTACCAGCACCAGTACTGGAGGGTATTTGCTTTCTGATGGTGTGATGTTCAAACTGTAAGTTTTTAATTTCACTTCACAGCAGCCCAGCCTGCCACCCTCCTAAGATGATTAAGTGTTGGTTTTTGCCTGTTGAGCTTTCTCAGAGTGTTCCATGAGTGCACTTATACCAGGGTAGCTCTTAGAGTAGTTGGCTGGCTCTGTAGGTATCCTGCCAATGAGAACTGGAAAGGTTTCAGTATTTATCTTGCTGATTTGTGGGCATTTCGTTTTTCAGGTGGGAGTCTTTGGTTGCAAAAATGCCATTGACAAAGCTAAGGCAGTCGCTGTGAGACTTTCTTTAAGGGGCCCCTCTCCTGATATCTCAGGGTATTGCTAAAAATTGGTGCATATCTGAGTCATAAAATCTCCCTGTATTATACAGATGCTTAAAACAAAGAAGAAAAAGAAAAGCATCCCCAGACTTCAAGAAAAGCTCTTCCTTTATCTGGAAGAGATTGAAGGCTCTGGGTGATCCTTCTACAGTACCATTCAAGAAATTAAGAAAGACAAAATCCCATCTTAGACTTGCTTGGAAAATACGGTAGGTAAGAATTTATAGGCATTTCTGGTTTATTTGTAAATCAAATAGTAGATATCTGCATCAAGGAACTTGAGAGCATGAGGGGCCTCAGCTGGGATGAGGATTAGACCCAGAGTTTTGAGGAGTTAAGTTCTTGGTGTTGAGCCAAATCCTGCAGCACCAGAACATGGCCAGGTCTTACCAGGTCAGGTTTATCCTCAGAGGTGACTTTGTGCACCTGGAGATCCAATACCTTGTTTCTGAGCCTTTTAGAGAAACAGTGACTCAGCTGGAGCTCTTCCATCTGCTTGTGCCTTGAAATACAGAGGTACAGCTTAACTTTTCCCTAAAGACTAAAAGAAAATTGTCCTTTTAGCCAGCTTAATCTTCCTTTGACTCCTTCAGAAAGCTCAGATTGGGTATTTAGTCCTGCTTTGCAGGATTCTGCAGCAGAGAATCACCTGTCTCACATTTGAAAGAAAAATTAAAAATATTTGTTAATTATCTGTTATTGTTGATATCTTCTTGTAGAAGATGTAATTAGGGCTACACAAGGCTAAAATAATATTCTGGGTCTGAAAAAAAAAAAGCAATCCAAAGAAATCAAGAAAATTATAGCAGGGAGTTGACTTCTGCCAGTTTTGGAAGATCAGTAGAGAAGACATTGCAGGTAATGTTAAAAGATCACTTATGGCATAGCTCTTACTTGAGCTAACAAATTTATCTTCAAACAGGGTTTTGTCTACAAACCCCTTCTATGGCAGCAGTGCATACAAAGGCTGCCTTTCCTGGATCACTGCTTAGACACCCTGTTGTCTTCAGCAAGGCTCACAAATGTAAACAAGTCACCCTTGGGATATCCCAGGCTGAGGAGACATACAAATGACCAAGAATATAGGAGCCTTCTGCAAAAAAAGCTTCCTACAGATGACTGAGGTCCACTAAAGCTCTGTTGAGGTGTAAATCTCTTCTATGCTCAGTACACAGTGAGGAATGAGAGCAAGAAATTATGTCCAATCTCAAAAGAACAAATGGTTCTTGGTTCCCTTCACTGCAAGCCTGTCCCACTTTGAGCAGACCTCACTGCTGCTGTGTCTCCATCTTTCCAAAGCAGTTTTTGAGTTCAGACAACAACAGGACAGCAGCCTGTGGTCCTCTGGAAAGAATATTTCCCTTACAAAAAACCACAGCCCTGCCAGCTTCAAGTGCTGAATACCTAAACCAAATGATTGCAGTAAGAGCCCACTTGGGGCTCATTACACAGCTTGGTACTGTTGTCCTTAGCTGAGGTGGTCAGATTGTCAGAGGTGCTGGGCACATGCACCAGGGAGTCTTTTTCATTGCCATTATTTTAACTGGGTGCCTTGCAGGCAAACTACTTCACAGGCAGATTAAATTTATGAATAACAATTATTTCATTATGGTATACCATGCAGTTAAGAACATATCTTATATATGTGAGTGTGTATATATTTATTTTTAATTTTTTTTATTTTTTTCCCTTTTAATATTTTCACTTCATATAGTATCTACAGAATTATCCACAATACTTCTGTTTGAATGGAATGATCAGTGGCAAGCTGAAAACTAAAGCTGAGAATTCTGTTGCTAGAATTAAACTTAATTAATAAAATATTAAGATTAATATTATATTAATAAAATAATATTAATATTAATAGTAATAAAATACATGTACAGGTGTTGTGCAACCCATGTTGCATTTGGTATGCTGCCTTAAGAACTGAAGAATTGTAGTTCTTTTTTGGTTTACACCTTTTTCTTCTTAAGGAAGGTACACATTAAGAGGACTTGAAAATATACCTAGTTTAGACTTATGAGAATGGAACATATTTGTGCTTATAGTAATTCAAGGTTTTCACTTAGGTCTTGAAAGTTTTTTAAGAAGGTGGGCAGGTGCTCTTGTGTCCTAAGATGGCTCTGAAGCTCCAAGTTCTGTGGGTGAGAAGAGCTCTGCTGGCACAAGCAGAACACTTCAACAAGGCCCTGGGAAAAACATGAATTTAGTTTCTCTCTGCTATTAAAATGAAAGACTGAAATTAAGCGTACTGTAAATCTTCAAGTAGTCGCTGAGAAAACTAGCTGAGGAAACAGGAACATTTCTGATTTGGAGGGTAATATAAAGAAATCCACATAGTTGGGCTGTTTCTTAGCCAAAATACCAGCACCAGGAGTGCATTTTGCCTCACATTAACATGTCCTTGTTTCTTAAATCGTATTCTTTATGAATCTTCACCTTCAGTCTAATGACATGTATGTGAGATACTGCAATATTTGAGACTGCATTGCCAGACTTTCAACCCCTTTACACTTTTCAGAGAGTCCTGGGGCAAGCACTGCAGCATACACCGCACTCCCTGTTAAAACACCTTCTAAGTGAGGAAAAACGATTGTGCCTAAATTCAGCTGTAACTGATTTTATTTCTAGCCTGTGTTTCAGCTGGGGTTGCAGGTTTGTGCACTAATTTGGATCGTAATAGCCCAAGATTAGTGAATGTGTTCTCTGCTTGGCTGCATAAATGACGTCTGAGGTAACATGACAAAACTGAGATTCTCTGTGTGAAGAATGAATGTATCACCATCAATGATGAATGGCTGGAGCTGTGTATTAATCTAGGTCTGGTAAAAACAGGCAGAGGGCCATCTATAAATATTTTTTTTCCAAGGATTGCTATCAATATTATTTATCAGCTTAATAGCATGCTATAGGGGGAGGTCTGGTGCAGGCCTCTCAACTTTCAGCTCAGTAATGCCCATAGCAGTGGATGTTGGAAAATTGGTGTTCTCCCTCCTGCAGGAGGAGCAAAGTGTCAATAAGGTAGACACAAGTTAGGAATTTCAGTTCAAGCTTCCCGCAAATAAGCCTCAGCCTTCTGCTGTACATCAGGGTGATGAAGAGGCGAATGGTGCAGCTAGATTCCCATGACAGCCATTTCTTTTTCCTTTTGACGTAAATAAATGTTATCCTACTTTTAACATATTTGAAATACCTGCACTGTGGCCTGAAAGACGTGTTTCAGGACTTGCTAGAAAACATATTTAATTTTCCTATTTAGTTTCTTTTTTTTTCTTTTTTTTTTTTTTCCTGAGTCTCGGATAAACTGTTTGTTAATGATTTGCTCTAATGTTTCAGACTGTATTGTAAACACTGCTCTTAGTCATACAAAGTAACTACCAAGTTGCAACTCTTTCATTAATATTAATTAGCAAGGCTATCAAAGTGAGAACAAAATAATGATAACCCTCTTCCCAAGTCCCCCACTATTATTCCCACATCACACAATTCCACCCTTCTTTACCACAGCTAATTTCTAAAATATATCCAAAAAGCGCATTCCAGCTATGTCTGTACATTGAGATGCTGCTCTCTTTCTCCATTTGTTTTACTGGAATGACTCAGAATAAAGCAATTTATACAGGAAAAACAGCACTCAGCACCTCACCTGTTAATATCTTTTTTTTTCCCACTCATGCCATTGTTGGACTGTGGCAGATCTTTTCACATAAAGGTATTTTCTGCCAGGAAATACAGAGGCAAAGCTGTTGCCTTTCCAGGGTCTCAGATGATGTGTTGCTGGCCCTGCCTTGCTCCAGGTTCTGCCTTGAACCAGAGGAAGTGATGTCTGGGTCAGCAGTAAATTTGGGTGCTGCCATAACAATACCTAACCATGTTCAGAACATAACCCTTTTAGCTCAAATCACATGAATTGAATAAGAAAAATGGTTTTCCTCAGCAATCTGAGTTTTTTTGAGCCATTTACAAGCTCTTGGTCCCTCTCAAGCTGTCACAAATCCTGAGGGCAGAGGTGACCTTACCAGTAGGATCATTTTTTTTCTTTCCAGACACTGCTCAAGCAGGTTTCCCAGAGGCAGTGACAGAGCAGGTGAGATACCAGCTCAGAAGGACACAGCACTTTCTCCTCCCACCCCCATGGTTTCATTTTGAACAGAACCAGTGTTGTACCACAGGGAAGATATCAGCTATATTATACAAACCTATTTGGAGATGGTAGAAAATATTTTAACCAGCTTTCTCCTATCTGAAAATGGTATTTTATTTGTTATTTTCCTTTACTACAGAAGTGTTTTAGACTATTGATCTTTGCTAAATGGATCTAGTCAAGGATGGCTGTGCAGTAACATCTGGGATGACAGTCCCTGGAGAGATTGAACTGAGGGGAAGTCTGCTACCAGCTAGAAGGTCACTTATTGACTATGCTAGGGCTGTATCTGCTTGCAGAGGAGATTCATCTAGAGCTAGGGCAGGAGGGTTACTACAGCTTTTATGCTCAGGCAGCACACTGGGATGGTGTACTCAGACAGGAATTCGGAGGCTGACTCAGGCATGAACCCAAAGCAGCTGTCCTGCACCTTCCCAGGATAACAGAGAGGATGAGAAAAGAGAGGGATTGTGAATAACAGTGTCCTTTGTGTAGCCTATGGTCAAGCGAGTCATTGCCCATAAATCTTACCTGAGCCTAAACATTCCCTGCATATGGCAGAGCAGAGCAGGAGCTTCTCAAACCCACACTCTGAGTGAGAAATTGCCAACCATTTCAGACTAGATGGATCAGTGCAAAAGGGGACTGGATAAGGCCTACCTGACCTGCAGCAAAGTAAGAGGAAGAGGAGTTGTGCTCCCTGTCACAGCACACAGTGGGTCAGAAACAACAAGTGGTGGAACAAACCAAATGCTGAATATCAACATCATCTGATCTGAGGAATGGTTGTGGGAAATGACAAAAGCTCTTGGCAAAGGAGTCCAATTGGAGCAACCTCCAGAAGAGCAGCAGCAACAACCCTTAAAGTAAGGGGATTTTTGAAATGCTATTTCTATTTTTCAGAGTGAAACCGTTTAATGATGTTTAGAATTAGGTCACTGGCTGCCTTGGGAACTGTATCTTAAGCTTTGATAACCCTCATTTTGGGAAGTACAGTAATTTCACGACCATAAGGCACACCGGACTATAAGGTGCACCCCCGGGAGCTGGCATAGTTCACAACTTTGTAGATCATATAAGGCGCACTGGACTATAAGNCCCAAAGATCCGTGCCATGTGCAACAAAGTAATAAATTAGTAACGGAATCCTGCAATCATGGAGTTTACTGGCAGGTGCTCAATTTGCAAACATGTTTCACAGATTGGTGTAGCCTTTAAACGCAGCCCTAAGCGTCCTCCCCGTGCATGGGGCCTAGCACTCCTGCCCACCCCGGCTGGCGAGGCAGGGCTCGGGGTGGCAGTGGTTCGGGGCGACTCGGGGCTGTGGTGGGGGCTGGTAGTGCTTTCGGCGCCAGCAGTGCTGCTTTTGGGGCCGTCGGCGCTGTTTACAGGGCCGCAGTGGCAGCAGCAGCTGGCGCTGCTTCCCGGGCTAGAAGCTCTGTTTTCAGTGCTTTCCTGCGGCACTTTCTCGCCACTTTTCAGCGCTTTCCCGCGACGCTTTCTCACCACTTCTCGGCCCTTTCCCGCAGCGCTTCTTGGTGCTTCCCCGCGGCCACGCCGCTTCCCCCTGCTTCTCCCTCACTGGCGGCAGCCCCGGTTCCCGGTTTCCTCCACCCGACGGCCGCGGCTCCTGCAGTTCCTGCCTCCCCCTGCACAGCCGCAGCTCCCACGGGTCCCGGCTCAGCTCGCAGATCACACTTCCAGGTTTGCAAATTTGCAAACTTTGCACATCAGATAAGGCACACTGGACTATAATGCGCACTTCCGGGTTTGGGGGAAAATCTTAGTCAAAACGGTGCGCCTTATAGTCGTGAAATTACTGTAAGTATCAATTAGGACTTATTTAAGGGAGGCTGACCTTTTTAACCTGCACTACTGTGTGACAGATGGTCATGATCTATAGAGAACCTTGGGAAATATGCTTTATTTACCCAGAGAAAAACATTGTAGAGAAATTTTCTCTTTGGTTTCCTAAGACTCACGTGCCAACTTAAGGCTGAATGTTCCATCTCTGGAAGTGGCCAGGATGGTCAAGTGGAAGGTGTCCCTGACCCTGGTAGGGAGGCTGGTGATCTTCAAGGTCCCTTCCAACCTTCTATGATTCTGTGTTTCTTTGATTCTGTGATTCCATTCTATTCTAGTTGCCCTTCCCAAGGCCAGTGCAGGTTGATAAAAACAAAAGCCCTCCTGGCTCTGAAGGTTTGTCACAGTGGAGAGATAGACCTAGATGATCCAAATCCAAGCTGGTGGCAACAAGAAAATTCATCTTGGTTCCCAAGCAGAGGAGACAGCAATCAGGTTTAGTCAATTCCTCTGCCTGTTTCTGGGAAATAGTTCTTTAATATTGTGCAGAAAAATGTGTCTTATTTCTGTCTTAATTCTTAGTGAAACTAGTTACATGTTAAAGGATCTTTTTGTATCTGCACTCTTTCACTCTGTCTTCTGAGACAAATCTGTCCTAGTTTCAGCATCCTGTAGCTGGTGAAGTGCTGTGTTTTGTGTTGGAGTGTGTGTAACAGAGGCCTCTCTGATTCCTCAGAGAGATCGGAGTGCAGGAATAAAATTAAAACCTTTGGATGGATTAAAGTATATTAAACCACTCAGATATGAAATAAAGGTGTAAGCTTTAGTTTTAAGTATATAGAAATATTATTAAGTTGCATAGATATGAAGTAGAAATCTTAGTTTTAAGTAAGTAAAAATATGTTTTTAGTGCCTTAAAGAGCAAAAGCCTTAGAATCTATGTAAAAAGCTTCAGTGAGAGCTCAAAAACATAGTTCTAGACATTAGCGCAGAAAACAAGTTTCAAAAACAAGATGCAGTGAGAACTGAAAAACATAGTTCTATACATAATAAAAATATAGTAAGAATACTGATTTTAAGATATTCTTCAGATAAAACAGATAGGCTACATGCACAAATTATATGTAAACTTTCATATTATAGAACCATAATTCTAATAGGTTTAAAACAAATGCTTTAGGTTTGTGTTTTTAGCTCATTGGGTAATTTCTGAATAAGAATCTGTATTAGAGGGAGAGCTGTCTCGCTCGCTCTCTCTCTTGCTCTCTCTTCCTTCACCATCATCATCATCACTAGACTGAAGAAGAACAAGAAGAAGAAGAAGAAGAAGAACAAGAAGAAAAGAACTGAAGAAGAAAGACCAGGGAGCATCTACCCCTTGAGACTCTGTACCAGGGTGCAGCCCATGCCTCTGCTCAGGACTCTGTTCTAGGCTGCAGCTTCTGCCTCTAATCAGGACTCTATACCAGAAAGTTTTTAGCATGGACTTTAACACTTTGGATTCTTTGTCTTTTGAGACTGATTTGCCTTTACAATAAACAAGTTTACAGCAACCAACAACTGCTCTGCTCTTTTGAAGACCTAAACCCATAACAATCCCAGCATTTTGGATTCAATATGAGAACAACATAGATAACACACTAATATTTTAGTTGTTGTTCAGTAGTGCTTAACCTAAATTAAGGACTTTCCAGTTTTCCACACTCTAGCAATGAGAGTGAGAGGAAAGCTAATGTTTTTACAAACAATTTGATGGGTGAAGGTATGGGGTTAACATCTTTGAAATGGGTCTTTATGTCTGTACTAACTTTGAGCAGCAGGTTTATTGCAGAGACCAGACATCTTTCCTTCTGAAACAAACAAGTGGGTCTGCACAAGCTGGAGTTTCTGAGCTTTGGGGTAAAATATTAGGTTCAAGGGGGGAATATGTGGTAGGCAGTTTGGGAGGGCTGTACCTTCTCAGTTCCTCAGCCAATGGGGAAAAGAAGAGGGCAATTTGTGGTTGGGAGTTTAGTATCACAGGAGGCTGCACCCTCCAAAACCTCAAGAGGGAAAACCCCATGGGCATGGGCTCCAGAAGACTCTCTCCCTTTATCTGAATAAAGTCTCATGAGTCCTCGGTCTCCTTTTTGTACATAACCCTTTGGTGTTTGTGGATTTTCCTGACAAGTCTTGTCCAGGATCCTTCCACTGTCTGGGTCCAGCACACGACAAGAGATCTGGAGGTGCATCTCACCCAGTTTTGGTGACCAACACACTTTGATGCTGGCTGGCACTGGGAGATTGATTGGGTTCCCAGGACTCTCCAAGAGACAGACAATAGGTGAACCAGGGATGTCAGTGAAAAGACCATAGGATGTGGACGCTCAGAGGGGGTGATAAGGGAAAGTCAAAAAGGGTCTTGGCAGATCTCACCGGTGAGTACAATTTTGAGGAGTAAAACATGGCAGGATGCCCAGGGTGGGCAACAAAGGAAAGTTGAAAAAGGGTCTCAACACTTGGGATGATGATCCAAAATACTTCAGAAGGGTCCTTTGTGAGAATGTTGAGATGATTTGCACATTCTCCCAGAGGTAGTTAAGGACATGGACACCCAGAGGGGGCAATAAGAGGCACTGAGGAAGGGTCTTGGCAAACCACACCCAGAGCAGGCAATATGGTCTTTGTTTGGGAAGGGATTGGTTAAAAGGGAGTGAGCAGAGTCTAAGTCTTTTGTACTCCCAGCTCCCAGGAGAGGTATATAAAAGATATGAACGAAGGGATGAAGAAAAGTTAAAGCTACAGGCAGGGATGATGGCACAGTTTTCACAAACCCTGATGGGAAAAAGTTCAGGGAACCCTAGCATCAAAGGGAAGGGGGCAGCCCCCAGGACAGCAATTGGGAAGGAATTAATGTGCCATTTGTAAAAAGGAATATTAGAAACTAATTGTTAAGGGTATCAGGATCTGCTGTTGTACTGGGGGCTCACCCCACTGAAGCCCTTGCTGAACCAAGAAGTGTATTTCCTAGTAGACATGGGAACTTCCCTGTCTGATTTGAATTTTATGCCAAAGGGGGAACAACTGATCAAATGTTCTTTTGATAAGTGGGAAAGATGAGCAGGTGCATTTTATTCAACCACTATTGGTGAATATGTGTGTGTGCATGTGATTTATCACTGCCTTTGCCCATTCCCTTCAAGCATATTGTACAGGGTTGTAAGAGGCCAGGAAGAGACATGAACAGTAGGTTGGCTTGTGTCCACTGAGTTGTTTTATACTTTTTCTCTGTGTAACAATAGAATTTATTTTTTTTTAAACCCAGTTTAACCTCTGTACTGACTGTGTGCAGCAAAATTGAAGGGCTACCATGAACCAGGTGAGTTCTCTGGCTTGCTCAGATTCTTCTGCTCAGGAGCCAGCTCCTTGAGAAGGAGACGAATGGAGGACCGGGCTGGGAGGGAAACCCCTGGCAGCCTGGTTATGATGTGCTGCAGGCTGGTCCTCCCTGAGAGCTGTGTGTGCAGAACATCAGGGAGTGCTTGAGGTCACAGGGGTTACCTGAGGTAGTCTGGGATGATTTGAGGTCATTGGAGTCTGTGGTAGGGGTTAATTGAGGCCATGTGGGGTTACCTGAGGTCATTGAGTGCCTGAGAGGGGTTACTTGAGATCGTTTGGGGTTACTTGAGGTCATTGCATACCTGAGAGGGGTTGGTTGAGGTCATTTGAGGTCCTAGTAGGGGTTATTTGTGGTCATTTGGGCTGACTTGGATTGGTGTCCCTGGTAGGAGATATTTGATGTCATTTGGGCTTGAACAGGAAGATCAGTTAGCACTGATACTGCCTTTGGCCTCTGCTGTTCATAACATCCAACCAGGGTGGCAGAGACGGCAGTCAGGACAGCTGAACACAGGTGAATCCATCACACTTGGGTCAAGGTCTCTAAAGCCCCTGAGATTTGGACTTCTCAACTGCAAGAAAAAGATGGGAGACTTTGGCTATCAGTAGCCACAGACAAGGACCTCTAGTGATTAATGGACTAATATGAGCCATCACTGTCTACTTTATTCTCTGTATTTACTTGCCAGAGCTTCCTGAGGCACATCACAGTCCAAAGAGCCCCTGGGGCTGCAGCCCCTCCAAACCCTGCTGCTTCCTGAACATGGACAGCTCTTCCTTGCCCCTCGCCAGAGCTTCCAGAGCACCGGATCACCTCCCTCGTGCCGTGCATCCACATCCAGGAGGGTTGGAAAAAGCCAGGGATGAGACACCAGAAAAGTCCCGTTTCTGCCCAGGAGAACTGGCGGGAGCCAGAGTGTGACTGAAAATCCACCCACGAGGCCACGCAGCGGCAGCAGAGTCAGGCAGCACCGACCGATGACCAGCAGTCCTGAGAATCCCGGCAGGGACAGCGGGGGTAGAAAGGAAGAGACGGCCCCATTTTCCCCGCTTTGTCCCGGTTTGCCGTGAGCGGCCCCGGGAGCGGGCTGGGCAGGGAAATCTCCAGCGAGCAAAGGGAATTACCATACCGAAAGAAGCTTTGCTTTTGCCGGAGCGCTGAGGCAAGCTGGGAGACAACCCGTCTGCAGACTGACTAGGAACGAGTGCTGCTGCTAGTGGGGCTTCATTTTCAGACATGGCTCTGGCTATTTTGTTGGCTGCAGGGAGCTCCTGTGGCATGCACACGTGCGTGCCCAAGGTGACAGCCTTCTCCGTGCACAGGTGATAGGAACATAGTGTTATTTTTCCTAATCAGTATTAATATCAACTCAATGACAGCTGTCTGACACTGCACACAGAGCAAATCACAAGATCCTACACAGAATAAGTCCATATCATCTGGCTTTAAATACCAAGCAGCATAAATGTGCCAGGACTTTTGGATTTTAATTAAAATGTTTGGAGTGAAATGGCCAGCAGAGAAAAAGCTCAAAAATATCCTGCCCAGATGCAATGACATTTAATCTGAAGGGAGCTGGAAATCCCAAAATTGCTTTCTCCATGACACAAAGTTGTCCTTTGCCATTCCATGCACATGAGACAGAGATACGGGATGCTCTGCACCCCACAGGGCTGCCCTGTTTTCTGAACTCAGTGCTAGTGCAGGCAAATTCCTGCTTTCAACCTCAGCACTCCAGATCTCCTGTCTCTGGGCCCTTTCCAATATGGGCAAAGCAACCAGTACCTAAGCAAGCAGTGAGAGGTTTCTGATGTTTATTACATCACTGGCTCTGTCTCACCAGGCAGTTTCACATCTGTTTGGTCATGTACACATTAGTACCAGTGAAAATCAGAACTTTGCACATCCCACATCCTCACAGGCCACCCACCCCCTAAATCTTCATTGAGCATAAACAGAGTTCCAGGCAAAATCTCAGCCTGAAGACGGAGGAGGGAATTCAACTCTTTGGCAAGAGGCATTTTTCCACTTGGGAAACGCATGGGAGTTTTCAATTTTCTGGCATGTCTCCAAGCCTCCGTCCCTATTGAAAAAAAAAAGCTTTTATGGGGAAACACCCAATTCCCCCAGCAGCCACAAGGCTGGATAACTGCTGTGTGGGATGGTGATGCTCCCCTGTCCTCCCACACCTGGAAGCATCACCTGGGGGTTCTGTTATTCCCATAGGCGACATCTGTGGGCAACAACTGCATATGCTGGCAAAAAGCTATTTTTGAGGTTGTGTTCTTTCCTGTGGTTCTTCTGCCTGCCCCTTTCATGCTCACACAAAGCCTCTTTGGTCTTCATTTAAGGGACCCCAGGAACTGTGCTGCTAACTGTGCTGCCAGCAATACCAGTAGCACTCCTGGGCTAATAATACTGAGCATGGGGGATTAAACCCATTTCGAGCATTTTTTACCCTAAGCTAAAAGCTTGCAGAAAAATATTTTGCGATATTTTATTTAAATCCATAATCCTGTTTTACCTGGTGGGTTCTTAGCTGCAGGTACCAACCTGGATCAGTCTGAATGATTTTTTGGACCATGTGTTCTTCACTCTGTGCCATTTTTCTGTTCCTCTTTGCCTTTCTCTAAAGGAGCCTTCTAATGCCAGATAAGGAAAGGTGTCTACAGCCATCATGACTGGATCACCACTCATATTCATGCTGGTAACCCCCAAGGAGGAGGAAGCATCCAGTTTCCAGGCATTGCAGATATGCCCTAAACTGCTGCAATAGATGATGCAATGGTACAAGATGGGGTGAATAGTGCTGAAAGTAAAAATCCTCCTAAATATCCCTCAGTTTTGCAGGGATTGCTCCAGCACAAATATAAATGCTGTTAATGCCTCCTTCTTCTCCAGAGCTGACATTTCCAGCTCTCTTCTTTGACCTCTCTCTGTAAATATTGACATTGCATTCACAAGGATAACAGATTTCTGTCTACTCTTACTGCAGCTGAATGTTTCCACTGAGGCTACTACTACTTCTTATGGCTGGAAATGCACCTGCACCAGCTGTGAGGCTAAGCATAGCCCCCCTGCCAGCCCTAAATCCCCCAAGTTCTTGAAAGACCACCACTGCCTCCCCACCACTATGCCCCGATTCATCTTGAGACACTGGGAAAGGAATACTCTCTTGATCCTTCCTTATCGGGGAAAGAGAAAAACCCCATGATTACCTTCCTCCTAAATCACTTCCAGGGTAGGCATCCAGCATGAAAAATTACTTGCCTGTCATACATGACCCACACAGCCCCCCAGAATAATCCCACAGTGATGCCTGAGCCTCCCAAAGGAGAAATATTCTGAGGTTTTTGTTTTCCAGTAACAATCCAGCTATTCCTCCCCAAAATGAGATCATTCCTTGTCCCCATCCTCATCACTCAGGGATGAGCCCCAGCATTTGTTCTAATGCCTCACGTCCAGCAGACTTCATTGTAAAGCATTGCTTTGCTCTTTCTGATCAGTGTGGTCTCTCTTGCCATGCCAGAGGCCTCCTCTAAAAGCAAAATGGTTTGGTGAAGTCTAAAAGCAGTTTTCTAAGCTGCTGCTTTACATGAACATTTGGCAGGCTCTTGGAGGACAGCTTGAGGCAGGGCTTTGATGAGGCAGTGCTGACCAGTGTGCAAGCACTGAGTGGTTCCCTTGAAAAAGAGTACTCAGGAACTGGTTTTGAACAAATACCTGTTTTTCCCGTTTGCCTCAGCCCCTTTTCTGTCATATTTAGACCTTTGTTTTCCCCCTCTCTCTCCTTAAATGCGTCCTGTTGCGACACAGCCATTGCCTTTCACAGGGTCAGCACAACACCCTCAGTAGAGGTTTGGTGTTCAACACAAATGTAGCCATACGATCAAGACAATTTCCCCCTGGCTTTCCCTTCCTCCATGCTCCCATGTGGAGTGCACACTGTTGTTTGGGCCAAACCTAAAGTTCCTCGCTTACAATTTTTGCATATGAATGGGAATTCAGGCTTGGTCCCTGGAGGGACCATCATTATATGCATTAACAGACAGCTGGGCTTTAGAAAAAAGGGGAAAGCAGAAAAAAAAATTTGTACTTAGGCGAATTCATATGAGGGGAATCATCTCCCATTCTCACTGCAGCACACTTTACTCTCTATAGACTCTGAATACATTCACTCAAGGCATATTGACTAGCTGCTCGTTAGCACAAGTTCGGTTCCCATTCTGCATCCCTCAGACACACACACAAATACTAGTCCTCAGTGACGCCCATCTGGAGTGATTCTGTAGCCTTCTCTTGTCTTGGGGAAACACAAAATCATATTTTGAGGGCATTAAATTTGGTCTGATAAAGGCTTTTACATTTTTTAGTTTTTATTACACATATATTTTATATATTAAAAAAAATGTTCTCATATGTTTTTACAACCTCCCTTCATGCTGTCACATCTCAAAGCTGGGAAATTTGCACTGCCCTGTGGTAAACCTTCTGGTGAATGTAAAAGGGCTTTGCTAATGGTAAGATTCTAATGAAGATAATTCAAATCAAATCAAATCACAGGGCTCAGGAAACAGCTCCCCCCCATTCTTTCCTTCAGCTCCTGATTTATCAGCTCCTACACAGTATCAGCCTCATCAGTGGGATGTTTCTGTGGTGTAAAAAATAACTTGGAGCACAGCAACCTTTGTTTTCATCTCTCTTTTGGACAATAAGATCTTTCCTCCCCTTGAATAGATGAATAATGTTGAAAAAAGAGCTTACACTAAGATAACAGTGTCATCTTCGATGACCAGATGCCCATACAATGCCATCACTGATGGAGGCAATTTCACCTTGCTGCCTTTTCCCATTTTTGCCTGTTTTTATTTGTCTGTTTTTTTTTTTTTTTTTTTTTTTTTTTGGCTCATGGGGAGCCCAATGTGGCCCCATGGAAAGACCCACAACCGGGTACTTCCTTTCCCAATCTGTACTCAGGTTTTCCAAATTTACAGGGAACACCGGAATTCTTACCTGGATTTTTAAAGTCTTAATTTACACCCAAGCCTGCTTCCAGTGATCAGTCTTTATCTGTTTTGATTCCTAACTCCGCCCCCCGCCCCATCCTTTTCAGCAGTATTGGGATGTGACTGTCCTCAGACCGAGGCTTGCGAAACCCTGGGGTGCTTAAATCCCCTCTATCACAAAGACATAAATAACAGCACTTAGAAATAAGCTGAGTTTTTCAAGGGAAAGGTCTGGTTTTAAAGAACTAGGATGCAGTGCCAAGAGGATTCACAGTATCCCTGGATGGCTGGTACCTGGGGGTCTCAGCCACTCATTACAGGAATTATTCTGTTCCTGAAGAAGTGGAGCTGTTTATCAGCTGCTTATCAGTTATAGCCATGAGGATTTCTGGAGCATGGATGATAAACTAGCAGAAGGCAGGGCTCTTTTTTGCCCTCATACCCTCTGCAACCCAAGTCTGGATCTGACTGAGCTCTCTTGCCCATAATTTATTTCTCCATTAAATTTCTGACCAGGGCCCTGGCTTTGCAGCTATTGCAGTCAGCCTTTTGTCTTTCTGATTATGCTAACAGCAGCACTTGGATGCTAATTGCCTTCCCTGATGAAGCAATCACACAAATTCGGCGTTCTAGGGAGGGACGGACAGTACGCGAGGGCTTTGACCCTGGCTGCAGGGGGTGCAAATGCAGGGGAAAAGGATTCAGAATCTCTTTTGCTGCTGCATAAAATGGGAGGCAATGAAGCACACCTTGCAGGGATGGGAGAGTTTGCAGTTTTTTAGGACCGATCTCTGCGCCCTGAAACAACTATTCATGTTGATTTGAGACACTGCACCACTAGCACTCCCCTCGCAAGGGACAGCCCCATTTTTCCTCTGCCAGAGTCAACAACCTTTCCCTACACATAATATTTACAATTATTTTATTTGTTCATTTAATTTGATTGTTTTCTCTGGGATATATGTAGTTGCTGCTACAAAATTATTTTGGCTGTACAACCCAAACCCTAGATTTCAAAGGGATGCAGGGACCACTCATGCTTCCTTTTCCTCTTGCTGGGCCAAGGGAAGGACTCACATGGGCACGTTCAAGACCTAAAGTCACCCAAACCCAGGTTTTAGCAGCTGCTGAGCAAGCCAGTCCCTCATCTGCTCACAAACTTTGACTGTGAAACCCGGTTTTCCACTCCACAATACTAAAATCCCCCAAAAGGGCCACTGTTTCCAAGACAAATAAACATTCTTTTCCCACCTGGATTTACCTTTAGGTCTGTAAGTGACTTTCAAGCCCAAAAGCAATGGCCAAGCCAGGATGAAAGCCATGCCTGTGGCTCCCTTCCATCTAATTTCTCCTAATTTCTTGCCAAACACATGTTCCCAGCCACTTTATCCAGTCCATTCAATCTGCCTTTCCCTTCTTTGATGGCTAGTGACTGCCCAGTGAGATGGAATTTGGAGGATTTCAGCACTAGTGAGAACACACATCCCAACTGCAGGCACCCTACACTGCCTCCCTCCTCTCCCAGTCAGGTCATTAATTCATCCTGAGACAGGAACACTAATGAAGGCCAAATCCTTCCCAGTGCCACACCCTGATGATCTCTATCTATCCCCCCTGCCTGACTGAAAACACATTTTTCAGCCCAATCCAGTCTCACTCCTGAACTATTTGCTGCCATTAACCATTTATGCCCCGATTCTTGTCTTAATTAAGAGATTATCACATACAGCCATGCATCTCTATATATCTCCACACATACATACATGCCTCCTTCTCCCTCCTCCTCCAATAACTGAGTCCAACCATGAATCTTATGCCATTTAAAAAACATTAGCAAGCCCTGAGAAAGTCTTGAGCTCCAACACATCTCATGGAAAGGGACCACAGGATGCCACTTTCACAGCATTTTGTGCACCGGATGGGAGGCTGCTCCCTATCATGTTTGTTTTTTTTTTTTTTTTTTTTTTTTTCCCTTAAATGAACATAAAATTATGTTCATTTTTCTTAAATGAACATAAGTCCCTACCTTCGTTTTTTTCTCCCGATGAAATACTTTCACCTTGCATGCTGTTCTTCTCAGTGGCTCCACACACTGTATTTCTTGAGGAGTAAATGATTAAATTTTAGAGCCTGGAGTTTCATGTTTAAATGTCAAGCATGAAACACAGACCTCAGAAGAGAAATCCATAGGATTGTTATTTTCTTGTTATAAATATGGTCTTTACTGGGAGCAAACCAAGAAAATGGCAGGCAGCCTATCTCACAGTTTTTCTGGGTTTTTTTTCAGCTTGGAAGATTTTTCTTTTGGTTTTGTAGTTAAAAAAATAAGCTTTGAGAGGAATAAGTCATCTTCACCAGCACAAATGCATCTGCTGGCCATTTAAGGGGGAGCTTGAAGAGTTCTGGGGTAAAAAAAAAAACTGGTTAGAGATTTTAATGGCTTATGAAAGAAGCACACCAGTGTAAGAAAGCATCTCCTTTCCTTAAACTCAATTTGCTGAATATTACTATAGCTGATGCTCTAAGTAACTGAGCTGACCCCAGCTAGAGGTGAGGAAATGAAGGTGTAAGAAAATCACCTACATGGGTGCCTTGCTCTCCTCCATGGCTGGCTCATAGGACTTTCCTGGAGGAAAATAATGAGTTATATGTTAATGGGTTGTCAAAGGTTACTGTTGGGGCCTGCAGTCACCAATATCCGGCGGCTCCCAAAGGAATTGCACCAGATACTCCCACTGGCAGTCATAGAGACAATGGTTGTGTTCAGTAAGCATCACACACTTTGCACGTGTTTCTCCAAGGCTTTTTTCCCCTGGAAACCCTAAGGCATGCAATAACTGCAAACACACTCTGGTCTGCTGTAATGGTTGCTAAATGAGCAAAGCTTTCTGCTGGCCACCATGCTGCTGTGTCTCCCATTTTCTACCCAATCTCAGCCTGGGATTGTTTTGATACCTGTCTTAATGTACATGATATTTAAGCTCTGTCAGCAGATGCATTATTAAAATTTCATGCTTGGAAGCACACATGCACCTGCTGAGGGAGTTGCAACATGGAACACCACATTTTCAGCACTCACCCCTGCACTGAGTTTTCCAGTGGTGTCCTCTTTTTCCAGTGTTACCTCACTCTGAGCTGCCTCTCTGTGCCCCACTGTCATTCACTTTCTATACTGACCTGTCTTCTGGTGCAAGCATCATCAAGCTGATAGTGGTCCTAGCATATCTGTAAGTCCACACCAAATCCGAGGCATCGTGGATAAGGTGGTTTTTCTCCTGCCACCCACTCATTTTACCAAGCAGAATGAAGAGTGCCCTTCTCCATTCCTCAAGATCCATGTCCCTCCACATTTTGGCAAAGATGAATTGTTCTGGTATGAGGTTGTGCTGTTTTGGCTGCTTCTTAATGTACCTGAGGGCAACTTTGAGCAGGCCCTGTTGACTTGAATATATCTATCTCATTCTTTCATCTCTTCTTCTACTTGCTGGTCACCCTTTTTTTTTTTTTTTTTTTTTTGTGGAAGTATCTAGTCACAGTTTATACATTGTGTGTTATTTATGCTGTTCAGTCCATGAAAAATACATGAAAATTCCTTCACTGTTTCTCCCCACAGCTTCATAAATCTTGCATTACTTTCTGCATGGCAACTCACTTTTATGGGGTGATGGGGAGCAGCCTCCCTGCTGCTCCTACCCTGGGGCCACAGCATCCTCTGGGGATTCTGGTATTACAGGTTTGAACCCTTCCAGGTGGGCAGAGGAGGGGAGAGGTTCAGAGCCCCCTCAGCCCCATTTTTATGTTATTGGATAGGAAAATAAGTCCAAGTTACTGTTTAGTTGCCCTGCAATGTCTCCAGCACAGTCGTCATCTTGCCTTGCAGTTTGTTTCGATTTTATGGAAAACAAGAGTGATGCAGAGAATATTTCCCTGAGTACAGCTTGAGTTTTCAAAAGAAATGGTGTTTGCAACTGGAGATGCAGCTGTGCATTAATTCAGGGACCAGATAGAGGCTGTACAGAAGAACCACCTGAAAAACAAGTCAGGAATGTGCTTAAGGGCCCACTTTGAAGATAAAGCACCTTACCTTTCTGTGCAGATAAATTTACTAGATGGTACCCATGAAGCGCAAGTGCCTTTTCTCACTCTGAGCCCAGCAGAGGAAAATAACAGGCAAACACTGACTTGAGATTCATTTAAGAGCTGGTCCCAGGCCAATCTGAGCACAAAGGCTCATGGAAATTGCTGAATTCTTTAGTTCTCACTTAAGCTGGAACATTGTGGAAGGAGTTTGCAGCCAGCTCAGATTTTTAATTGAAGTTTCCCCATGTTTGTATTTTCCCCTTAGCAGGCTCTCTGCCTCCAAGCAGCTGATAAGGATGATGCCTATGGGCAGATTAACAGCTCTTCCCTCTGTCCTCAGAGCATCTCTGATTCCTTACAGTGTCTGCCACCATCGTGGTCCAACAGCAGACAACCTCAAGCCAAACGAGAAAACATTAATTGGGGACTAGCATGTCAGTCCACGGAGATTTTATCCAAACTGCTGACAACCTCAGTTTTCTAAACCAATTGACTTTGTGCTCCCTTTAATATATAAGGCAGCATACTTTTCCTGTTCCAGACTGTCATGCCTTTCCTGCCACGGTGTGAGTGTACCACTAATCATCATCTGTCACAGCTTCCTGTCATGTCAGGAGAAACAGTATCCGTATCTCCACCTCTTCCTTTGTCCTCTAGCAGTGAATAAGAAGATGGTGGCTGCCCACCACCACCTTCATTAATACCTTTCCCAGGTTAGTCTTTTCCTCCTTGGACTTTCCCACTTACGGCTTTTCTCACCTCTCTTTAAGGCTAGCCCATGCTGCTCTGCAGCATGTGGTTGTCCCCAAATCCATGGAGCAGGGGATGTGGTGGTAGTTGCTCTAGCTGGTCTTGGGGTCCCTTACAAAAAAATTCAGAGAAAATCATATCTTGGGAGGCATAAAAAACTAAAAAACAAAAAACCAAAATACCAAAAAAAACCAAACCACACAAAACCCACAGAAAAATGGTATTTCTGAGGGATATGTGGTGAGGGACTGATCTGGGGCTTGGTTGGTTTGGCAGGCTCTTTGCCCCAGAAACTAGACTAAAAAAGCATATTTTCCCCCCCAAAACAGAGAAAAGTGGCAACAGCCCGTAACAAGGCCAGATGCATTCATGTGGGTCTATATGTCTCATTCATCCCAAAAGCCTGTCTTTCCCTCAGTAGCACCAAATCTGCATTTAGGAGAAAAAATACAGAGAATTTATTTCCTTTCCAAGGGGGAAAATCCTGATGCTTTGTGGAAAGTCGAGGGTCAAGCATATATGTGATCCACAACTGGATGTTGCTGTTAGTCAAAGTTTTTTATTTTCACAAAAAAATAGAAAATTTTGTATCTTACACTACAAAAAAACTCACATGTACGCAAACAAAATGCACAGAGAGCATCCAAAGAGGGGGGAAAGGGGAGGAATAAAACAGCAATGCCAGTCTCCTATGTATTAAAACCCTGATGCAAGGAGCTGAGGCAGATGCTGGATGTACCAGCTCTTGCTCTAAGGGATTACAATAAAGGATTGGCAACTAAGTGTTAATCTCAAGACTGCTTCTGGTGTATTTTACATCTGCCTTAACATCTAATTTCAAGACCATGGCAGTCCAAGGAGTCACAATTTCTTGAGCACTAGGACTTTCTATATTACATTCAACAATGAATAGACANAAAAAAAAAAAAAAAAAAAAAAAAAAAAAAAAAAAAAAAAAAAAAAGTTGACCTTCAGTTTTCACTCTTCTCACTATTAACATATAAGAGGAATAAATAAAATTTTAAACTGGTTTTCCCCTTTTACATCAGTCTTTCTTTTTAATGCTCAAGTAGTTTTTCCAAGTCGTAGCTACATGATGAAAGGGGGTCAGTCTACACAAGCCATTCTTGGGGACACTTCCTTCTCTCAAAATGAAAAACTGTATAAAAAACTGTATAAAAAATAGTCTTTCCACCTTTTGGATCCTTTGAAATACCTCTCTCTTAATTATCAGCAAAATATACTGGAAAAAACAGAATCTGTTGGCTAGTGCAGCTGTAGCAAGCTGGAAAAGCAAAGCACTTGGACTTACCACGGGCAGGAAATCCACCTACAGCCCTTTCCAAGAACATAACCAGCCAAATGTTGCTGTCATTTTTTTCTGCTGTACCCCAATACATATAATCATTCCCAACAAACAAAGTTCTTGCAGTTTTTGGACAGGAACTGAAAACCTCTTTTGTCTCTGGAATTTGCTCCTGGACATAGAAGCCGTAACCTTTGCACCCTACACATTGAAACAATGTCTTATTTTTAGCCCTGAGACAAAGTCTATTAATACAGAGACCTGTAGCAAGAAAAGCTCTTGAAATAAATAGTAAATGTTATTTATTTATTTATTTATTTATTGGAGAAAGTGAGAAGAGGTGCCCTATTTACAAATGCAGTCTGGCTTAAGAACAGTTTTGTTTTCCACTGGTTTATAATTTTGAATATAATTCCAGCATCTGGTAGGTATCCCAGCAATATGAATGATAAAAAGGGGATTTTGCTTTTAAGAGCCCAGGAAAACAAAGACTGAGTTCAACCCTCCCTCAGAGCCAACAGGAAAGGAATGAGTGGAGATGATGGGCAGAAAGTGCTACATATTTGCTAACAGCATTTCAGTGCCACCAATGGATGCAGGCAAATGAACTATTCCTCCTGATGAAATGAGTTGTTTCTGTCTTCCTACATGTATTTTCTCAAGTGCAGATAGGGAGGCGCAAATAATCTCAAGACTCTTCTGCTCACAGCTCTAATAATGTAATTTCTTTTTTGAGAAATCTCTTTTCCATGCTGAAATTGTTATGTCTTGATACCTTTCCTCTTTTGTGGTCTGGTGGCTGCCAGAAGGAAACAACAGGATGAGAAATGACACTATCAAGATTTGTTAGACCTTGCTGTGGTTCCTTTCCCTCCTATTTCTTCTGATTCCTGACGAACTCAGAAGTCACTTGCAGAGACAGAGGGTGCCATTTCAGAACAGGCAAATATTACCTGAAGAAGGCCTGCTGTATGCAAACAAAGTCCTGTTGCTAAGGAAATAAAACATTCAGCCTCTTCTCTTAGATGATTCCCTTCTTAAAAAAACCACGCTGTGTATCAAATCTCATCCAAAGATTGGGGGAAATGAAAGAAAGATTTTGAAACAGCTTCAGATGCCTTGCAACACCCGTTTCTACGAGACATGGACACAGGCCTCCTTTTGGCAGTTTGAGGTCTTTGGGCTTGGCTCTGCAGCACTGGGGAAAAAGGAAGCTATAGCAACTCCGTATATTGATTTTATTGCTAAGGAAGGATGCCACTAGATGCTATCCAAAGTCTAGGGAAACAATACATTTACAGAAACAAGAGACCCTTGCAATCCAGTCAGCTGTTTTAAAATCCTCATCAAAGTCTTCACAAAATAAAAGCCCAACCCTACGTATACCAAATTAACTATGCTGTTTAATCCTATCTACAAAGAGGAGGACAACCCCAAAATATTTCTTGGTGCGACTCCCAGGTGATTGGGTTGCCCTCAAGTCCCTCTAAAAATACCAGTCATGGGCTTTAATGGATACACTGAACCCCAGCTACAACCAAGTCCTGATCTGAGCTGTGCTAGCCCCAGACTGGCATCTCCTTGCCCTCAGGATGCCATCACTGTGACCTGGGCAACTCTGCTCTTCCCTCCCCTCTGTGCAAAGTGGCCAGGTTCACAGCAAACCTAGAATGCCAAGAGATAGCTTAGGACAGTACAGTTCTAAAAATAATTCCACTAGCACCACTGTGGGAGAAATACTACAATATCTCCACACTGCATGGCCATAGGCTCATTTCTACACTGTGCCCCAGGACTTAAGCCACATCATCAGAAAAGGAACAACAAAATTCCTTCCTTCTAGCTAAAACCACCTCATACTTTCTCTCCTGGGCTCCAGGAACAGAAGGGATGGCTGCACTCATGATGGCTACTGGGCTAAAGCACCTGTGGAGAGGCAATCTCATGATATCTTTGGCCACACACAAAAATTGATGCCACGTTGCTGCTGGAGGTCATCAAGAACCAGATGTTTTACTTCTCTTCTTCTGGATGTCCTGAACCCGTGATGTAAAGGAAGAGGGGCCAACAAATTTTATTTAAGCAAACTCCTTCTCATATACATAATCAAAACTCCTGAAGGCTTCATGGGTTGATCAAACCAAACTGCAGCAAAAATACAAAGAAGCACAGGGGTAACATGAAAATGAGACTGAGTAAAAGAGAGAGAAAAGAAAGAAAAAAACAAGGAAAGAGCCCCAATCTTGTACCTGTTGAATAGCAAACTGTACAGTATATACATCTTCATCATGTATTATCCTCCCCAAAGAGCAAATAAAAATAACTTGGTAACACAGAAGGAGGAAAAGGAAATATACACCCTGTATTGTATTTGCCATGGATCAAGTGACATGTTTATACACTAGTCTCTATAACTTAATGCTGTTTAACAGCATTTTTTTCTTTTCTTTTAATTTACAAAACAAAATATGTATCGAGAAATAATCTAATCATATTGCTCTTCAATGCACTTCTGTAGACAAGTAAGACTCAAAGTTATACTTCAGCAGACTGCAGCTATTGAAAGTCCATGAATGGCCACAAAAATCCTCCTTTCAAGTCAGTCGTTGGAAGCATTACCACATGCTGCTGTAATTCAGTATATAAAGACTATATATATATATATATATATATATATATATATATACACATACACACTATATATACCTCCCATGTACAGACAACACATGGTGGAAGGCTTTTCATCACTCCTGAAGCTTAAGAGACGGGTTAACCTCGTGTACAGCAGATTTGTTTCCACGTTCCATGCATCTTACATTGACTTCATGAAAATGAGGACACAAATGGGAAGGAAAGCAAAACTTTATAGTCAAACACTGCTTTAGAAAGGCTGCAGCAGAGGCCAATGTCCTCCAGTTATAGAAACCACTGAATTTTCCTTTTTATCTTTTCTTGGGGGGTTTTTTTTAGTCAAAATAAATCTCAGGGCTAGAGTACAAAGTGCAGGACCGACCCACTTGAGGAAGTAACTTTAAAAACCGTATTACAACGGCACCATCCCATTCACCAACTGGACCTTCATCTCTTGAAGGCTGCTCATTATCTTCTTCTGGTGACCAACAAGTGTCACTCCCAGACGTCTCAAATCCCTGTGGGAGAAAGCAGACGTTGGTTCCATGGACCTCTTAGGCACATGTTGCCGCGCACACCACGCGCCGCATGCACTGCTGCTACTGACAGTGCCTAGCTGTTATCACTGGCACCTCTCAGAGCCAAGTTTAGTTGGCAGGTTTTGTTTTCCCCATTTGTAATTTTTTTTAAATGGATGGCAGCATTGCAGAGAGGTGATGTGATTTGAATGAGACCACTTTGCTGCCAAGAAGAAACACCAGACAGCAAAGCGTTAGCATCATTTTTGGCCAAGGATTCTGCTAGGGGTGAAAAGTCCTATTTCCAAGAGAAAAGCCATGTAAGAAAGCCCATGTTGCTGTTTCCTCTTCTCATGGGAGAGGCTGGTATTTGATCTTGGATATAAGCAGTGAGGAGTGAGGTCAATCCATGCTTTCTTTCTCTTCAGATGAGGGAAAGCCAAAGAAACACAAATGGCAAAAGCCTTGAGAATGGCCACCATCCTGATGACTCCTTAAAGTCAACAAGAATTAGCAAAGCAGCTCCACTTTGGGTCTTTGCAAATCTTCCCATAAACCCACAATTGGTTTTGCTTTGGGGAGGTGAATTTTAGAAGCCAAGGGCATTTGTGTTGCTTCTGCCTACTGGGCTACCATTACAGGAAAGCTGTAAAATAAGACAGTTAATGCAGGATCAGGAGGAAAGACTGTCATCAACTCCACCCTCCAAAATTCAGGTGTATAGATTAAAGTAATCACTTTAATGTGATTCATGTGAATGGCATAAAAGAGGTACATGAATAGTACTAGGGTACAATTTATCCCATCCAAAGACAAGAGTGGAACAAATCATCTCCTGGAGATACAACAGCAGGACACAGGGTTATCAGATTCAATGACACCTCTAAAGCCAGGTAAGGTCATCAGTTATGACAGAGTGTAATTGTAGAGATTTCTTACTGGGTAGGAAAGTGTTAACAAAGAAATTGTAGGAATAAAAGCTCATCAGAAACATCAAGACTGTTGCATATATGTTTCCAGCACAAGACACAGAAGCTGTTAGGTAAGCAGGTTGACTATAAGAGATGTGGTATTTTGTCTGAAGACTTTCACTAGGAAAATACCAGTCCCTCACTTTCTACCTCCAGACTGGAATGAATTAAAGATATTTCTGCATTATACCTAAGGTCTTGCCAATACACTTGTGAATCCCCAAGCTTCTGACACCTTGTGTACAAGTCTTTTAGGAGAAAGTTCTCCATCAAAAGCCGCTAAGATGTGACAGCTGCTTTTCAGAAACCATACTGCTGCATTCATGCAAAGTCCGGCAATCCCCAGCAACATCTGGGAGCCCAACCATCACGTGAGACATAATTGCAAACCTTGCCTACAGTTCACAGGACTGCTGGACTGCAGGTGAACATGTGCAAGGAACACCAAAACATTTTCACACGAGCTACCCATGGAGGTGTGCCTCTCAGCAGTTTCACATTCTGGACAGAAACTCCTATGCAAGAACAGCCAACCATCCATGTCCACAAATGAATGCTGCTTTGAATAAAAAGCAGTCTTGAGGGAAGGTTATTACATTAACACATAAACTAGTTGAAGCCAAGAGCTAGATCTGTACTTCTCTCCAAGGACTGTCATGTTTTCTGCCTTTTGATTTGAAAAATATCAAGTTTTTTGCTTTGGGCTAAATGCATAATTTCATTAACGTACCCTTTTTCAGCAATGCTTCTTGATGATGCAAAGGGAAATCATAACATAAGGGCCACAGAGCAAAGGAGGTCAATGAGACACATTGGCAATGCTCCTTACCTGGCAGAGAAAAGGCTGCAGCACCTGCAAAAGGTGTCTACCTTCTCAGGGGGACATACTTTCATTTCTGCCTCCACTGAATTGTGAAACTAGTTCAGCAAGCCATCTTAATAATGAAGGAAAATGAAGTAATGCTATTGTTACATGCAATTTATTTTATGTACACAGCACAGTTGGAAGTTCACACCAGAGATTTAAAAAAACCACCAAAACCAAAAAACAAACCAAGCCCCAAACCCAACACAGTATAGCACCTGATTTTTAAAAGAGACAACATCCATCCTCCCTCTGCTGTCCTTCTCTGCTGGCACTTTTTGAAAAATCAGCTTTTTTTCCCAGGTATTAAAGTGCAAGCTGAGCTCTTTTGAAAATCCAGTACCACATATTTCACTGATGTATAATTTCTGACACTCTTGCATGTTATGCTGGAAAAAACCAGCCTGAAACTTGGAGAAAAGTATGCATGTCTTGGCCTTTCACATACAGCCCCATCAGTCCAATAAACCTCCCGGTCAGTTCACTATATAGCCTTCCCCCGCCCCCCCCATACAGTATCCCCTTAACTCAATATCCTTGAGGAGTGTCTCATTGATTTACAAGACAGAAAGAAGGAAATATAATGTCTTATACAATAACTGCTTACTAGAGGATCCAGTCAGTCTTTTTTTTTTTCCTTTATATCAAATCCTCTCAAATGTGAAGCCACTAGCCAAAAGCATGGGGGACTCCTTAGAGAGAGAAAAAACACTACTGTGGGGTCTTTCACCTCAGCAAAGATGAACCAGAAGACACAGCTCCTGAACCAGATGCTCACCAACTATAAAAATCAGCAGCTTTATTCAAAAGCCATCTTCCACATAGCAAAGACAACAACAAAACTTTCTAAAAACTGCCTAGAGAATGTAGGAGCTGTAATTCTGATGTTTCAAGCATGACTTAGAGCACGTTGCATGCTCTCATGCATCCAGTGCTGAAGGACTTAAAGCAGTGTAAGACAGAAGACAATTTTGAACAGAACTGGGTGCACAAACCAGCTGGTTTGGGGACAAAAAACCCCCAATAACTTCTGTGTCGAAGGGCTGCAAAAACAACTGCCTTTAAGCTCCAGTCCAGAGCTGCCTGGCTTATGTTACTGTGGCCAAGTGGAAATTTCACTGGGCTCTGCTCTGCAGAGGAGATGTCTGCAGACATCCACTGGGGCTTTACAATAAAAATGTGCATTCCCTGCAGGAAAAGGCACAACTGAGACCCACAGGCAAACAACACCTGCGATCAGGATCCACTTCCTTGTGGTGGAAGTGACCTGACCCCTAGTGTTGGGCTTTGTGTGTGCCTCTGCAGTGGAGATTTGTACACCCATGTGCCGGGTGGTCTCCCTGCTTCAAAATACTTGTCCTCCCCAGCCATGACACAACTTTTATTCTTATTTTAGGGAAGAAGTTTATCTTTTCACTTCTTTCATTCATGTAGGGTTGGAAATGAAAACAGGCAGGAATTTAAATCACTTCTCAAAAAGGTATTAAAAGGCTTACCCAACTTGACCAAAAAGCCAAGGAAATTAAGGGGAAAATTGGTGTCAGTTCATCCCAAGCAGCCTGTACGCAGCTGCATGCATGCTGCTCTCATACCACTGCCTTGCACGGAAGGTCAGCTGCAATATGCCAATGACAATATGGTATCCCCTTCCCTGCAACAGCATCCTTTTTCAAGGGTTGAATTCACAGTCTCCATGTTATACGAAATAGATCTAAAACATTTTATTTACAAATATAACTACTTATACACCATGGACCAGTTTGCCAAATGCAGTGTAGGCTAGGACTGGATTGCCACATGAAATACACCCCCCTCACCAGCTGGTTTAGTCATACAAGCAAAAGGGCCACAGTCCTGATAGATTTCCATGGTCAGCAGCTGTCAGCCTACCACAGGTATTTTGTATTTCATCTCCCATCCAGGGCAGATCTCACCACTGTTCTGCACATGGTGTAACTACAGTTGCCCATGCAGACTCAGACTACTCATGGAGTTAGCTGTCAGTTTGAATGAGGGGAAACAAGAAGAACCTCAAAGACCTTCAGACAATGCTAAAGAGAGAGGAATCTGCTTGCTAGGGACATTTGCATGAAATGAGGACTTAAAAATTTTTGTTTTAAGAGTTCATCTGCTCTTACTCATAATTCCCATTCTACTTGATTACAAGATGAGAATTTGTTCAGAAGCAGACACAGCATTGCAATCCCACAACTGAGATTTCAGGTTAAGAATAAGCATCTAGAGCAGGTGAACTCTTAAATGTTCTTCATCCAGTATAACTTTTAATAAATAATTTATTTTATTTTAGAAGAAAAATATATACAATGCAAAGCAACAGAACACATATTATTACAAATATTCGGAGCTCTTCATCTAATAACAAACAACAGGGTGTCCTGAGATTCAGTGAGTACAGATCTTTCAAAAGGTGAAAATATGTAGTCCACATAGTAATTGGTCCAGTTAAGGGTCAGACTGAAACTCATGTCATGGATCTATCTATTCTTGAGTATTGTCCTGGTAAAGTTATTCTTGCAGTGGATTCAAAGAGCTCCAGACACACTCAAAGTCACTAGGTGGTCCACAAGTTTAAAGAGCAGGTCTGGTCCACTGGAAAGGTTCCCTTCAAGTCTGATATCCAGTTGGAAAGAGAGGGTGGAGGGTGAGGCTCCACTTTTCACAAGGTGATTCATCCCTTTGCAAGAATTAGAGCTAAATGTAGAAATCACTCTTTGTTTGAACATATGCATTTTCAGATCTTTGCTTAAGTAGGCAGAGCTTAGGACTTGGGGTGATATTCATTGATCATAAAATTTTTAATCTTTTGCTTTCAGAAATTTGTCACTAATACTACTCTTTCCTGGAATAAATGCATCAAGCCTTCAGTTCCAAAGAATCAGAATGGTAACCAGAATTTTTCATGCCAAGGGAGGAAGGCTTTAAAAAAGTAAAAAAAGCTGAACATTAACTATCTCAACCAGATCCTGTAAAGAAGTCACACGCTAGGCACCCACAATTACTAGTCCTGACAGTGTTACGGCCAAGTCCTACAGCACTAGTAGTTTTTTTTTCAGTTGATTTTAGAAAGTCTTTACATTTATAATATGTTTTTTTCCTGCTTTTTCTGGCAGCAGTTATCCACCTAATTTCTACATCTGTCTCCTGTACAGTTTGAATGTGGTGAAGACCATTTTGGACGGTATTTGAAGGCAACCTCTTAAATTGTAAAGACTGTTTTACTGATGTCACTTGGGGAAAGCAAGCTACTTTCAGATGTTCAGGTCATCTTTTCACCCAATCCCCCCCAAGTCCCAGCTCTGGAATATACAGAACAGTTGCCTCTATTAAAAATGACAAGGAACATTTAATCTGAATTCTCCTTTGTAGAGTACAAAATGTTTTGTTGCTCCCTTTCACAGGGATAAAAAAATTGAAAACCTCCAGGAAAGCAACTTCTCTCAGTATATCAACCTTCAAAGAACTTTGCTTGTTCTGGTGTTTATTTTCTGGAGAACCCATGACAGTCTCAGCTAAGCCGACCAGGAGTAATTTTTCTCCCTTACTTTATTTTTAAGGGCAATCTGCCAGTTTACATCAGCCTGAGTTTGGGACTTCAATACATGACTACAATACTTTTCCTCTTAACCTGCTATTATGGTTTCTCTTTTTTTAACAGCTTAGAATCTGCTATTTTTTCTTTTTTTTTTTTTTTTTACTGTTTCTGAGAGAGATGAGACAAGTTTTGATTTAGATGGCCTTTTGATTAATCTTTCACAGATCTTCCAAAAATAGATGTGGAGTGGAGTCAAGCCTTCTTGCCAAGCCACCTCTGCAATGCAAAGGTATATGGGCTGACAGAGAAGAACCAAGCAGGCATCTCTGCAAGAGTATTTGTCCACAGGGAGGGGGTGGGGGAATTTATTTATTGACATGAATAACTAGCTGAAATAGGTTTCAACTTTTTTTGCAGCTTTAACTGAAATGGAAGATGGATCCATGAAATGCCTCCTTCCAGTTAAAAAAACCCCCCAACAACCCAAAAGCTCCCCCAGGCTGCCAGGCATCAGCTCCTTTGCACTGCTCTGCTGTTCTAAATGCCCAGAAGAAAGTTGAAACTGAGCAGCTCAGACATGTTGTCTCCACTGGGACCAGTAAGAACATGTTTGTGCCATACATGACATCCTGGGACCTGGTGAGGGGCCTTTGAGAAGGCTTGCAGCTGGTGAGAGTCAGAGCATCTCTGGCAACTATAATCTTATTTAAAGACTTTCAAAGCAACTTGCCTTTCTACCTAGAACTGTGCAGGTAATGGGTTTCTTGGTTCATTGCCATTTGGTTCATTTTAAAGCACTTTTTGCATTGCCTGGAAAGATTCTGGGGGACATTTTTGAAATTTCTGGAATACCAAAGAGTAAACATAGGGAAATAGTTACAATAGTTTAAAGTTAAATTAAGAATCTTATTTCATAATCTGAAATACTGTACTTTGGGAATTTGGAGATTAGCAATTCTTTTGTCAGCAGCATGGGATGTTAAGATGGTATAGGAGGGATAGTAAGATTGCTTGGAGTTACACAAGTAAGTAAACTTCTAATTTGCTGTTGAAAACACCCACTAATTTGGGTTTCAAGTCAACATATTTTGTGAACTAAACAAAAGCACTTTACTTCTGAACATTTCATGTAGAGCTCTTGAAACCGCAGAAAATTCTACAGCTAGAGGCCCAATTTTCTTCTTTGATATGACTAATTAAGCCAAACAGCAATAAATTTGCGATAGATTTTAGACAACCTGCATTTTCTACTAGAATTTGTTATGGTTATGCAATTGGGGTGGTACTGTGGAGCAGAATGCTCAAATGTTTTCCTTTTCTCATAAATTACTGCTTCATCCTATCCCCTTTCTTCCCAATCAGCCTCTGGCTAGCTATTTCTGCTACGCGGACTCTGACCAACCTGGGGATGGATGCCTTCTTCCTTGGTCAATGTTTGTAGATTATTAGTCTAAACTGTGGAGTCCTCAAAAGCCCAAGTAACGTGACACAAAATTGCAGGACAAGACTGGGAAAAAACATGTAAGGTCTTAGGAGCTCAAAAGAGGATCTAGGTGAGAATCCATGCACCCTGATTTCCCAGAGAACTGCTGGAGAGGACTTCATCCCTAGCTCAGAGTTTTCATGTGAATCGCTGAAAAAAGACTGAATGAGTCCAGGTGTAAGGGGCAAATACTGATGATGAGAGTGGAGCAAATAAAATCAGAGAGAGATATGCTCCTGCACTCCCTCCATGTATTGTAATGGAAAACTGAACTCCTTAGAGATGTCACTGACTTGCTGTGCTGTACAGTGAGCTTTGTGGCAAGCACTGTGGCAGACAGGAGGAAATGCTGCAGTTCTGTGGGGTAGGGGGAGTTTTCTTGGTTTATTCTTAATCCTCAGAAACAATTCTGTATGTGCAGTGGCAATCTGCACATGGTCAGAGGAGACACAACTTTCTCCAAAGCAGCAGGGTACAATTCTTCCCATTCTGCCTTAATGCCTGCAATAAACTAAGCTCGAATTAACGCAGCTAGAAAGGCAGGCTTTGAGTTTGAGACAGCACAGGCAGTAACAGGAAGGTCCTGACACAATTACACAAGCAAGGCATGCAATTAAAGATGGAGCACAGCAAATTAGCAGCCTTGAGGCATTTATAAAGTCATTTGAAGGCTGTTGCCTCAACTGCAGTCACACTCATGTGCAAAAACCACGGGCAGATTCAGAAGGAAGGGTCTCATTCAGGAAGCCTCTAGAATTGTGGGTTGCTGATGATCTCGCACTAGCATCAGCCCTTATCTATTTCTGTTAATGCTGAATACCATTTCCACACCTTACTGGTCTTCACTGTTCACTTGGTTATATCCAGATCAGCTGTGAAACCAGCTCATCTGCTGTGAAGCCAGGATGTCTCAGCAGGGACTTTAGCATCTATACATTTACTACTAAGGTAGAGGGTGGGTTTATTTTGTTGGTAACCCCAAATACTCAGTGGCTATTTTGTCAAGAGGATAGCCTAGCAACTACAGAAACTCATGCATTAATTTCTGTGAGTAAAGGAGACAAAGTACTTGCTGCCAATGTAGTGATTATAAATTTTAATCTTGCCTGCACTTGTTATCAATAGAGATGCTATAAGGGAAACTGCTGACTGCAAACATAGGATAATGTTTTCCCTTTCTGCAGCCTCATCCTTGCATATTTTTGAATACCTTGTGTTTCTCCTCCCTCCTCCCGTTTTCAATTCCACTAAATGAGATGAAAATGATCTGGCACTACTCACTCTAGGGTCACCTGAGCCACTGCATCCATTGAACTGTATCCATTCTCCATGAAGATCTCTGTGTATCGGCCCATTTTGATGGCTTCCAGCCACTCACCCACAGACCTGTAGGCACCACTCCCGACTGGACTGTGCTCTACCAACAGATTTGATGCTCTAAAGACAAGTAAAAACAAAGAAGCAAACGTAATCAGTATTGAGATATACACGACTCATGTTGCCTGCAATTTTTTATGGTAAAGATGATTATTTTATTCCATTTTCAGTGACTGCTGCAGCTTAAATCCTCCTAGCAGAATTGATATGCAATGTATCAAACACGGCACTTCACCGGCAACCTCACCCATTCTTGAGTTAGTTCCTGCCATTTCCGGCCCTCACCACCAGCAGAAAGAGGAGGAGAGGAGTGGCATCCATCCCAGTTACCTCTTCGCCACAAGCAGGCTCCCCCAGTCACTCCTACTTCAAAGTCTTCGCTTTGATGACTCCTGTTTTGCTCTCTTCCTCCACCTTTAAAGCTCATAATTAAATTAAGACAGTGCAGAGCCTGGAAGCTGAAACCTAAATTACATTTCCCAGCAGCGGCCATCAATGGCAGGCAGCTGTTAACAGTCCAGAGAGCGTTAACAGTCCAGAGGCTGCTCCTGCAGAGTCACGGGGAGAAGGGGGGCTGTGGGTTTGGGATGTCGACAGCATCCAACGAGCCTGCAGAGAGCAGCAATACTCCAGCCATGCTCCAGCCCTGCAAACAGAGGTACACTCCTGCTCCCACACCCTCACTCCAGACCCTGTCACGGCAATTGCTCCCTGCTCAGCTATGCCATGCACTGAAGAAGCAATTCAGTCAAATAATAATCCTTCACCGCGGCTGGAAGCACCAATACAGTACCTGGCTCAAGCAGGGTCCACCACCCCACTAATGAGGTGAAGAGAGCAAAGACGGCTTGTCCGAGGTCAGCCAGGAAATAAACCAGCCCTGTTTCCTGCTTTGTAAAATGGGACACACAGCTAACACAAGCCCTGCATAAAGATTATTAGCCACAGCTAAAAAAAACCCCCATTTTCTGGGTCAACGTCTGAGGGAGACTATTACACTTGAAAGACTTTTAACTGGAAGGAGAGCTGGGATATTATATTATTATAGCACTTCAGGAATCTTCACATATTTTATGAGCACATTAGTATTATTTGTTTAATAGCAATGCTGAAGGGTCTAATAAAATGTGAATACTTGCAGTATCAAGAACATAATGGCTTCCCATAACATTTTATACACATGAGAAATTCAAAACTCCTAAGTAATCATAATGAGAAGTGGATTTTCATGACTAATTTCAGGAGGTATCTAGTGATATCATTGCTGTAATGCAGAGAGTGACTTCCTCCCTTATTTGCATTAATGAGAATTTCCATAAAGAACACATCATATATATTTAAAAAATCCTTTACAGCTGCTCTATATTGAAATTATGATTCATTTGGAATTACTATGGTCTGGGCACAGCAATATATGAGAATAGAAACACAGCCCCAAGCCTGACTGTTCAGGTACTCCATCCATATCAAAAATACCCACAGCAGCTCTGGAAAGGAGATGTTTGGAATTACATGGATCCATTCATGGAATAAAACATCAGCAAAGTGCTTAGCAGCTCAAGGAAATTAATTTCTGCCTATTTTCCTCATCTGACATAACAGCTTGGTATAAAAGACTGCAGGAAACACCATGCAACAGGCCTGGAAAATAACTCAATTGAAAATAAAAGAGAGACCTCATATATTTTATACTGTCATAAACATTCTTCAGGTATGCTGACACTTACTTTACATCTAATTGCTAATAACGTCTTCAGATGGTAAATCATATGTGTAAAATAGCCCAAGGATGTAGATCTATCTCGTATTTAAAAATTAACAGAAATTTCAGGTTCTTGTCTTCCAGTGCACGAAATGCCATGCACAGGGACATGCCACCATAGCGATGCTCAGTTGCAGCAGGTGACATGTGCCACATGCTGCTGTGCAAGGCTCACTTGGAAGGTGTGGGGACAAATGACTTGAAGCTCACAAGAGTGTATCTGTTTTGGCCCATACCACCTAATCTCATCTCCCTCATTCCTGTTTAAAGAAAGCAACGTATCTTATTTTTGTCACTCCTCTGAGGATAAACTTTTCTGAAGGGCCTTTTCCATTGTTAATCTGGGGAACTCCACTGCCACCAGTGAAGGAGCAATAATATACATATTTACACACACACATATATATATAAAACTTCTTTATGACCTTGCAAGGGACTGTGTGATGATTAGCAATACTGATGGCTCAAAAGTAAATGTGTGCTTACAGTGAAAATAGGAAAAGACTCTCCAAGACTATTTAGCTCTTTCTCCCTGTACTGTAAAGTGCAGCTTTATTTCTTGATCGTGTTTACCTTACTTGTAGCTGTGTAGCTATTCAGATTCATGTTTAAATACAAACTGGCTGTTCTATTCTCTTAATGTGGTTTCAGCAAAGGGGCTGTGAACGGCACTTTCGGAACCACAGACCTCCTCTTGCAATTACCAAGACTCTCATGACTTGTAGTGGTGGCTAGCACGCCTAGAAATAGTTGTGGAAGGATGTATCTGGACATCTATGAGCTTTGTACATCCTAAGAGTTTCCCCAAGAGACACTTTTTGTTTGTATTACCAAGATAAAGTCAACAGGCAGATAATTGGAGCAGTATTTACTATCTACCTCATGCCCTCAAGTCTTGCCTTCTATAACCTTGCAGTAGAGCCCAGGTAGCTTTGTCACAGACAAAATACTGCTGAAACTCCTGTTTCTGAAAGACAGACTATGTTAATTTTTTGTGGCAGCCCTGCATTAGAGTGAGTGGATTGCTTGCTTGGCTGCCAACTGCAACAGAAAAAGCTGATATGAGTCATTCCCCCGGCCATAACAAAACTGAAGGAATATTTACCCAAAACCACAGGCAGGCTAAATAATCAGAGGGAATTCAACCCTAGGGGTGCGTATTCAGACAAGGAACTTTCTCTGAGCAATGGTTCTGGACTGAGTCTGTACCTGCTTGATGCATTAACCAATGTCTTCAAGCTGCTTGGGTTACGGATGAGCTTGTCCAACATACTGACAATTTCGTCAAACTTGGGCCTGCTGTTGCGTTCTTTCTGCCAGCAGTCGAGCATTAGTTGGTAGAGAGCAGCAGGGCAGTCCATGGGACTTGGCAAGCGATAGCCCTCCTCCACAGCTTTAATCACCTATAGGACACAAAACGGAAGGCTTTTCTTCCCCTCATCTTTTTTTCAAATGCAAATTGACTTAAACATAGAACTTTGGGATCAGCAATTTGGTCACAAAAAATCCTGCCAGCCCCCAAATCTGCACACAAGAGGCAAACTCAGTAAACCCCTCTATCTTTCACATTTTCTTTGTGATGGGTTGACTAATTCTATTTTTAGTCATTGCAAAATGAATCTAGAAAGCCAAGGCACTGCTGCAACCAGGGGCCCAGATTGCCTGGTTGCACTTGTTCAAAGCTCAGTTGTGGTCTCTACATTATATACCAGGAAACTCTTGCAGCCTATGCTAAATCCGTGAAAAAGAGCCTACAGGGCTTTCTGGCATCTTCTTGGAGTACAGCGATTTTGTTTATTCAGTTGTTAGTTTCTTTTTAAATGAAAAGACACGTGCTAGACCACAAATTTGTATTACAGTAATAAAAGTCTGACTATATTTCAAAAGAGACTTTGAATGCTAATTGATGGATGGATTCAAGGCAGAGGCAGAACAACCATTTCATATATCATTCAGTACTGTCTGGGTCTAGCAGTTTCTTAGTGTGGCCACATTTCTGCCAGGAATTTACAATGTCAGCCCAAGGGTATGTAAATTAAGACCAGGGGAGCTGTTGCACTCATTTCAAATACAAACCATCTATGGTTTTATATCTAAAACAAGTGGTATGCATATGTGTTGCCTGCCCTCCTGAAAGGCAGAAATGAATAAATGAGGGCAGAATTGAAGAATGCAACTTGTTTTCCCCAGTTCGGGGCAGATTTGTGGCAGGGCTTTAAGCCCAACAGTTTCCATTTTGAACCATTACAATTTTCAGGAGAATGTAGCTCATATTTCAAGCAACAGGGTTCTGTGTCTGTGCCAAGGCAGTCATGGCAGCCCATCTTCACACCCTCCACTCCTAAGATTCCTTGATGAAAAGGAACTGGAAGCAGGTATTTGCTATGTCCACACAAAAACCACATGTGCTTCACTGTCCGCTCCCAAGAATACCTCAAATGCCATTCATTCTAGGCACTGTCTCACAATTTGAAAACACCTGTGTTGAAAAGGAAGATTCTGTGGTTAGCCCAGAAGTTGTTGTCTTGGTATTTAGTTACTAAATGAGTAGTACAGGATGAGCTGTGTCAGGCTAGTACTGCATTTTAGAAGGCTTCAAAATTCCAGACTGCATGGATTGTTTCCAAATTGTCCTTCATCACAAAGCTTTTTGTTAAGTGTAAGAGTTGCAGGAATGAGCCAGGCCAACTGAGCAGCAGTAGTGGGAAACTCAAACTCTCTGAGGATGTGCATAGCAGAGAAGCAGTTAGGTGAGGCTTTACGATCTCCTCCAAGGGTAAAAAGCATATCAGAAGATCTGGGCCACAACATTTGCAGTCCCTTTGTGCCCATGTGGGATTTCATCTGTCGGTAGAGCAGTTGCACGCTCTACACCCAATCTGTACTTGCAAAGCAATCTCTTCTATGCCCTGGCTGTTGCTCCCAGCTCCACCACACTGTCCTATTTATACTCTCTGTTCTTCATACCATGCTTTTCAGCTGGTCCCTGATTCCAAATTTGCAGCTGCCCTATAAAGAAAAAGCTTCAGTGTGGCACAGCCATGAGAATGGTATTTGCTGTGTCCACGTCTGTATTTACAACAATAATGGGTCATCCTCCAACTGTAGCAGAAAGAAAATAGTAGCAAGACAGGGAGCAGACCACCTGGCATCAGATCAGAATATCTGAACTATATCTGCAATGGGGTCATGCATGCTGGATATTCTTGGCAGTAACATCACAATCAATAGCGTTAACTCAATTTACAGGATGTCATTTGTCCTGGTGATACAATGTAAATGGTATCAAAATATGGTAAGAAGCTAGGATGCTGAAATACACTCTTGCATCTGAAGGTGCCTTCAGGCGTCTAGCAGTAAGAGGAGCAAAACAATTGAAACAACAAAGACTGAGTCATTTGTAGCCATCACAGTGATTAAAAATAAGAAAATGTTGCTCCATTCGTTGGTGTGTACTGCTTTGTAAGACCTGAAGATTTAGAATTAGCACCTAAGGAGGCACTTTTTTCTCTCTTCCTCTTCCGGATAAGCAGTATTCAATTATGGATTGGGTTGACTGAACTGGATGTTTAGGAAAGGACAATTTGGGATAGCCTATTTCAGTAAACCAAAGCCACACTCATTTGAATTTTCATAAATTCACCAATCTTTACACTAAAAGTCAATCACTGCAATTACTTAGCTTATCAACCTGTGCAACACAGGTCACAATATTCTTCTCAATAATTTCTGCATCAAAGCCTTATCTTGTGGTCAAGCCACAGCATATTTTTAGAGCACTATCCAGAAACCAGCATGACTTTAAAATGTGATTTATAGCCTTATAACATTTCCTGCCCTATTGCACTTCACCTTCTTTAAAGCAAGGCATCTGTAACAGAGTGAGAACAATTTTGCTTATCATCAGCTATGCTTGAAAATGATGTGCTTTAATTATAAGTCGTGCAACAAGAAACTCTTGTGCAACTGAGTCCAAAATTTGTGTCACCCCTTTTTCCTCTGCACAAAAGCCAATGCTGTATCTAACACCACTGACTCTTCTGTCAACACAAGTAGAGGAGGAAAGAAGAGGAGGCCTTCAAGAGATGAAAGAGGAAGAATTGCATGAGAAATACACCACAGCACTGATTCAAGTTCCTATGTCACCACCATCCAGGCACTTACCATCTGCACAAAGGGCAGAGACAAGTAAAACAGAGGCTACAAAAGCAAAGCTTAAGCAGGAACTGATGCGCATAAACTTCTCATTAGTCCTTTGTTTTCTGCTTCCACTCCAGGTAAGTCTGTGCCCCATAGGACATGGAGACATTTGGGCTTTTTGGAACAGCTCTGTAAAGTGTAGACGCTCATAGTGTTATGATTCAGACAAGGTACTCCTCTGGCCACAGAACATTACTTCACTGGCACCAGCCTCTTAGCCTAGCATTTACTGAATAACATCTGTGCTATGCCAGTCCATCAGCATTAAAGATAGTTACAGTGGTCAGTGTGAATGCAAAAGCTTGGCTCTCAACTGCTGCATTCTCTGCATAGACTATGGAAGCAAGTCCCTTTATTTAATTAAGATAAATCCCTGTGTAGGTACATGCTGCTTTACTGAACTTCCTGGAAATGTGATAGCCTTAGCAATGCAGGAGCAGTGAGGCATTCAAGCCAAACAGCATGTTCAGGTCCCTGGCAAGAAACATGGCGTGACCATCTCAAAGGTACCACTCGTTTCCATGCCTGGACTCAAAGTGAGATGAGACAGAAGCTCAGCCTTACAGGTTGTAACATCCACTGATGGCAAAGACTCGCTAACAAAACTCAGGAAGAGCAGAATGCTCAGCCAGAGCCCTTGCTGCCAGTGAAAAAGCAGAAAAGTAATTGGAATAGGAATGCTCCTCAAAAAAGCAGAAAGAATGAAACACCAAGTATTGTGACCAGAGGAAACTCATCCAGCAGTAGGATTTCCACAGGTAGCAGGGCTGCCCCACATGCCCCGTGGCAAATCTGACCTCATGACTAGCTGGCATTCTCAGAGATCATTGCAAACCATAGTTCTCAGAGATGTGAAGAAGGAGGGACCTAGAAAATCTGGCTACCCCAGGCTTAAATTTTTTTAGCTTTAGCCAAGGACATATGTTGATGGTGAGATCAGGGTAGAATGCAGCCCTGCAGTAGGATCAAGAGATCCTTACCCAGGCTGGGATTGGAGCTGCAGTCAAGTGGGAGAGAATATTCCCAGGCATGTCACTGTTTGGAGATGCTTCAGAGGGTGGCCTCAAGAGTGGAGGCTCAAGGGGGCACTGGAACCCAGGAGCAAGGGGACACAACTTGAAGGGTACTGTACAAATGAGTGAGAGCTTGTGGAAGCACAGACTTACAAGATGTTCACAACCAAAGCAAAAGAATTCTCTTGAGATCAGCAATGCAAGAACAACCAAGATACAGCTCTGTAGACTGCTGTCACTAGATCAAATCACTCAGCTTTTCTGCCAGGAAACACAGCCCTTACCATAACTCTCTTGAGTTTCTGCTTTATGCGGTAGCAGGGATTTGAACACACAACTGAAATGCTGCAGTTTATCAGCATCCCCTGGCAGGCCTTTGTCATTAAGCAGAGGAGGAACAGGCTCCAGCTCTAACATCATTAAAGAAGCTCCAGAGGTCTGCTGGGGGAAGCAGGCTTGCCTCTGTGCAGACACATTTCCCTCTGCACACAGCCTGTTCTGGGTTGCTGCAAAAAAAAAGAGCATCAAATGGGAGGATCATTTCTGTCTGGCATGAGGGAGCAAAACTGTTTGTACAGCAGCTCTCCTCCTCTTGTCCCCATTCTGCCTCTCAGATAGCAGAATGAATGCTGAGCCCTCAAAGTCCCATCACACAGCAGCTCTGGCACGTGCTTACATCTTGGTTTGTCATTTCCCAGTAAGGCCTCTCGCCATAGGACATCACCTCCCACATTACAATGCCGTAGCTCCAGACATCACTGGCAGATGTGAATTTGCGGAAGGCAATTGCTTCAGGTGCTGTCCATCGAATGGGGATCTTCCCTCCCTAAATGGAAAAGAAATTGAGAAAAACTCCAAAAAATAGATTGCAGAGGAAGGCAGAGAGCATGTGCAAAAAGTCGAAACAGCTCTTCTCAGAGCACCAAGGGATGTTATTTTCTCTCTGGAAAGAGACATAGAATTTTAAAGCAAATCTATTTGACAGCATGGGGCCCCTTTCCACATTATCTCAGCCCATAAGCATTGTAGACTGCCAACTAATTGGCTGTCCTGAAGGTTTGTTGTTTGAATGTTGTTTGAATGCTGGGACATGTATAGGATCAACATCTCAATTATGTTGCACGCATTGGTAAGGGAATACAGTTCCTCCATTTCTGAGAGCGAGCAGGGGAGGAACAGACAATTGTGGAGCTGAGGAAGACTTTGATCTAACGAGGGCTTCATGCAAATTGCTGCAGAAGTAATTACTTTTTTTTTTTTTTTTTTAAATTCAGTCCTGGTCCTGCAGAGAGATCTGTGTAGCAGGTACAGAAATCTGTGCGTACAAAGACCAGCCTGCTTGGTCTCTGCTCTGGGACTGAAAATGATGCCACAGCTGTCAAAGGTGCTTTGCTGTTTCCTTCTCTCCTTTCTATCAGTTTAGAAATCAAACTTCATATCAGCTCTAAGAACGGAAAGGAGAGTTTGGATTAAGGAATACTTTTCTCATTGGATTTAAAGAGTTGTCTCTCTTAATTTATATTAAAAAATATTTTGCTGTGAAGTCCCTTTCTCTCCACATTGAGCTAAATATTGGAAGGTCTCCCTGAATGCCCCCTAACAGTGTTTGTTATTGGAAAAAGACAGGATTGGAACACATTTTCAAAGCAACTTTTTAAAAGTCTCTTCTTTCCATAATTACAGTAATTTCACGACTGTAAGGTGCACCCTTTTGACTAAAATTTTCTCCCGAACCCGGAAGCGCCCCTTATAGTCCGGTGCGCCTTATATGATGTACAAAGTTGCCACATTTGCCACCCTGGAAGTATGAGCCACAATGCGGGGGGCGGTGCCGTGGGAGCACTGAGTCGTGAGGTGGGGGTGGAAGCGGGTGGCCACGGCCGGCAGGAGCCGAGCAGGGAGGGAGGGAGCCAGTGCTGGTGGAGAGCAGAGTGGCGCCAGCCCCATACAAGCCACGCAGGGAGAAAGCAGCGCTGCCCTGGCCCTGTATGTGCTGCGCAGGGAGAGAGCGGCATCAAGCCGGCCCAGTGTGTGCCGTGTGGGTAGAGAGCGGAGCAGCGCTGGCCCCGTACGAGCCATGCAGGGAGAGAGCAGAGCGGTGCTGGCCCCGACCGCCGCACAGGGAGAGAGAGAAGTGCTGCCGCTGGCCTGGCGCGAGCCGTGCGGGGAAGGCAGGAATGGGCGGCCACAGAAGCCGCAAATCGTGGCCACCCCGAGCCAACCCACACCACGGGCAGACCCGAGCTGCCCCGGACCGCTGCGAGCCGTGACCGCCCCGAGCCCTGCCTCGCCAGCCGGCGCCGGGGGCAGGTGGGAGTGCCAAGGCAGACGGCACGGGAAGGGCACCTGGGACTGCATTTAAAGGCTACGCCAATCTGTGAAAAATGTTTGCAAATTGAGCACATGCCAGTTAACCTATGATGGCACGCTTCTGTTACTAATTTGTTATTTTGTTGCGTGCCATGCGGCTCCTCGCTGCAAAAAAAAAAAAAAGTGCGCCTCATAGTCTGGTGTGCCTTATATGATCTACAAAGTTACAAAATTCGCTGACTCCCGGGGGGTGTGCCTTATAGTCTGGTGCGCCTTATGGTCGTGAAATTACTGTACTTATTCACAAGCTCAGGAGCGCATGCCTTAAGTGAAGGGCCAGATTCTCAGCAGTGCCAATTAGCACATGGCAGCCCATGGGAGCCACAGCAGGGCTGGCCAAGCCTTCTTGCAGGGAAGTGTCAGTCCAGCTGTGCACTGAGTCCCATCATGGGGCCATGACTGACAAAAGCTGAAAGCCCCTTTTAAGACGTCCACAGGAATGGGGAACGTGGCTCAAGATAGCTCCCACCACCCACAAAACAATATCCTTGGAAAAACACGTAAGACATGTCCAAGGTGTGCCAATCACTGCCATTAATACTGGAGGCTCTCTCCAAGTCTGTGCTGTTGAAGGTGGGTCCTGTCCACCCCTCTCTCCAGTGCCAGTGCCATGTGGGCAGAGCAGGGATAGAGCACTGTGGTTTGAAAAGCTCTTTCTTGTGATGGGAGAAAT
The DNA here is from genome assembly GCA_013186435.1 of Turdus rufiventris. Taxonomy (NCBI): domain Eukaryota; kingdom Metazoa; phylum Chordata; class Aves; order Passeriformes; family Turdidae; genus Turdus; species Turdus rufiventris. Next base: position 809,669 of record PYHW01009688.1, on the reverse strand, counting down.
TACTCTCAACTGGGTAATGCTGAGGGTATTATTTGCAGCGGGCATTCATTATACACTTACTAATGTTTTAAAAGGGTCAAATTCTTCAGAGGATGTATGCCTGGCAAAGTAATTGCTCTTTCTTCCCTTTGGTATTCACCAAAGAGGACAGAGTAGAGCTTAGAAGCATGGCAACTTTGTAAAGTTAGCTATTTGACTCTTGTACCCAACTTAAAACTTCAGAGCTATTAGTTAAGCTCTGTTATTTGGCCATCCTCACTATAAATTAAAGGCATTTGAAAAATTAATCTGATGACGATTAGCTGTTATCACCTGATCTAACCCTCTTGCACAGTTTAGAGGATCTGGGATTGTAGAATCCTTTTGCTAGAGAGCCTGAACACCAAAGTGTGGCAAGAAATATGTTTCTCTTGAGCTCAATCAGTTTGGTATCCCCATAACTCACCCTGGTTGTGTATGCTGCTTCAGGGTCATCTTCTAGGACTCTGGAGAGGCCGAAGTCTGACACTTTGCAGACCAAGTTGCTGTTGATCAGGATATTCCTGGCGGCCAGATCTCTGTGCACGTAACCCATGTCAGACAGGTACTTCATTCCTGACACAATGCCTCGTAGCATCCCAACCAGCTGGATGATGGTGAACTGCCCATCGTTCTTCTGAAAAAGCAAGGAGACATTTGATGACTTGAGAGCCTCTGCACCCTCAGCATTGTGTGTGGCATAAATAAAAATGCAAAGGCGAGTCTCCAATGAAGGAAACCAGGAAAATCAATGATTCATTAGTCTCATGCTCTGACCATGAAGGTTTTCTAAGTTTCACTGTTTAGATTAGGATCTCTAGAGACAAAGCTAGGGAAATGTAGTTCTTTAAATTTGAGATCAAGGAGTGAGCTGCATCTACTGGTGATTGATAAAGAGACTGTGCCTGGGAGTGAACACATGTATAAAAGCATCAGGCTGGGCTGTTTCTCAGTCAGGCAACTGAATGGCACCAAGCTGGATGGAAATCCTACCTGTAGGGGCTCATGAAACTTGAGGGGGTAGGTGCTCTTCCCCATGTTGCCACATGGCATTTCTAACCACTTCCCCACTCTCCCTTTTCTAGCTCTTACATTTCATGGAAAAGCTTTGACAAGTCTGGGGTTTGCTATGCTGCAGTACGGATCTGCTCTTGAACCACACCACATTTTGCAGGCTAAGTTAATACTTCCACTGCCTTCTAAAATAAATGTAATATCCTCCAATTTATTCTTACCTGTTTCTATCATTGCATGCACCTGGTCCTTCATGACACTGTGTAAATGCAGATCAAAGAGACAACTGAGCTACTCCTGCCTCCAGACAGCACCAACACTCAGAAATAATTTTCATTGACATTAACCATCTACAAAGAACCCAAACCTTAACCAAGTCTCCAGGTCCTCCTGGAAAAAGGATCTAAGTAATACCTTTAAAAATGTATCCAGAGAACCATTCTCCATGTATTCAGTCACTATCATTACTGGTTTGCCTGGAAAAGAAAAAGTGCATGAGTTTGTTAGGAATTTATCTAAAAACATGAGCAATAAAAAAGTCTTTTAATAGTGTCTCTGCATCTGGATATACAGCCATGCAACAGCAAATATAAACAAAGACACTGCTGTCCCAGCAGGATGACAAAAGTTGTTCCCAGAATGTATAGAGAAGTAGGGAAATTGAGGAGGAGGGGATGAAAAAGTAATACCATATTATGGATGTGGTACCAACCCCTAGGCTGTTTAGATGGTAACTGAGAAGGACGTTGCAAGTTGAACCCTGGCAGCCTTGTTCTTGTCTCCACCAACAAACTGAAAGATTGCAGAGCAAGCACACAGCAAAGTCTTTGGACCCTTCCCTCAAGCTTCAAAACCCTGAAGTAAAAACAGGAGCCCAACAAGAACAACTAGGATGATCTGAAGCTTGGGCTTAGTAGCCACTGAAACCGAGACCAAGCAAGGACTGATCTGCATTCCTTGTAATTCAGGTAATTCCATGTGTCTACCCTTGTAAACACATCTGGAAGTAAGAAAAGGAATATTACACTGCAGAATAAAAGCTCGTTAAGTGTGGAATGAGTGCAGACTAAATCGAAGTAAAAGTTCTTAACAAAAGACCTAGTCTACTATTGTTGGCAGGAATAATAATGTTTTTCCAAATCTGTTTGATTAATTTTCAGTCTCAGGTCATTTAAATGGTAATTATATATAGTTTTTGCTCAGTTTTTATCTAATTTCTCACTATCTTGCCACAATAGTGTAGCAATAATTAATGTGCTGTGCTCCAGCCCTTATAAATTCAGTGAAATCTCATACAAACATGTAAATTATTTTTATTTAAATCAATTTCCATTAGTTAGCATGAAGCACAGACAAAAGAGGAGATGTCAGTTATTTGTAAAGTTCATTATAAATGTCTTTTATAGAAATGATCAATGAGAGCTGCCATGTGTCATAATATGCACATGAAGGTAAATATGAAAAGTCAGCATGACCTACCATTAGATAGATCTCAATTTCCCCATTTTTTGATTACCTTAACTATTTTGCCTAATTTACTGCTTAATTATGTATATAAAAAAGGTAATTGTGAACTTGTCAATCAAAATACTTTGCTGTGCAAACACTACCTTTGCAGCATGAAGAACCTGTGCTGCTTCAATTCTTTTAAATTACTCTCACAGCTGTTGCCCAAGCTTGAAACTTGCCCAAAATATTACTTTTGATATGAAAAATGCACCCAGGGACCATGAAAAATAATGCTGAATCCCAAATGAAACAATGGGCCCTATCTTTAAGATGACAGCCATCTGTCTATGCACGACACAGGCTGAACACAGGAGGGAGGAGACATCTCAGGGGCCCTTGCCATTGGATGGCAAACATTCCAGTGGCTTTTCAGGGAAGAAAACTGCAGCGATATCTCAAATGTTCAAATTTTTGTTTGTTTTTAAAAGCTAAACACCCAACTGCAGCATGGGGCCCCTTATCTCTGACACTTCAAGGCAGTGTGGCAGTGAGAATGATGTCTTGTTATGCCACTGCCCTGGGGGACCTCCTCCAGACTCCTGCTTTTGGATGCCATCAGAGAAAAAAAAAGTAAGATTTCTGGCACGTATGTTTCATTATCTGACTGCTGCAGGTTGGCAGCAATCATGGAAAAAATGAACCCCACATCCAAGAGCATGGAAATAAGGACACAAATAGGTAATTTTCAACAAAGTAAATTAAAAGTAAACATTAGCTCCTCCAAAGTGTTGGGCTGATTCTCTGTGTCACCAGGGCTTCCTCCTGCTGGTATTACATACATATATAAAATATATGTGGATGACACTCATGTCAGTGGTGTGCACCTTAATGCAACATGCAACCAAATGAGATACAAAGGAAAATTGTCACTACCTTTGTAAACCTGAAGGTTTGTCTGCAAGGGGACAATGATTACAGTAATTTCATGACTATAAGGTGCACCGGATTATAAGGCGCACCTCCGGGAGTTGGCAAAATTCACAACTTTGTACATTATATAAGGCGCACCGTGCTATAAGGCGCACCTTTTCCCCCCAGCGAAGATCCGTGCCGCACGCAACAAAGTAATGAATTAGTAATGGAATCCCATGATAGTGGAGTTTACTGGCAGGTGCTCAATTTGTAAACATTTTTCACAGATTGGTGTAGCCTTTAAATACYGCCCCAAGYGTCCTCCCTGTGTGCGGGTCCCGGCACTCCYGCCCGCTCCTGGCTGGCGAGGCAAGGCTCGGAGCAGCCGYGACTGAAGGCTGCCGTGGTTCAGGGCGGCTCGGGGCGACCACAGCTCACACCTTGGTGTTGCTGCGGTTCAGGGCAGTTCAGTGACACTACGGCTCACAGTGGCCCATGGTTCAGGGCGGCTTGGTGCCACCCGCGGCTTGGGACGGCGCGGGGCTGCCTGCTCCCTCCGTCCTCGTGCGGCTCCTGCTGGCCGGGGGCTGCCTGGTCCTGCCCACCCCACGCGGCTCCTGCCGACTGTGGCCGCCCGCTTCCGCCCCACCTCGTGGCTCGGTGCTCCCGTGGCGCCACCCTCCTTCACGGCTCGGCTCACAGCTCACACTTCTGGGTTTGCAAATTTTGCAACTTTGTACATTATATAAGGCGCACCGGACTACAAGGCACACATCGGGTTCGGACCACAATTTTGGTCAAAAGCGTGTGCCTTACAGTCGTGAAATTATAGTAGTCTGAATTAACCAACATGTGCATTTGAACTATATTAGTTAAATACAACAATATTCTTATTCAGAATTAAAAATGGCCTAATTCAATTTAACTTACTTTACTTACAAATAATGATGCAGTAAAGACATTTTACCCTAAAGATCTGATTTTACAAAAGGCCAATGACTGAGATACTGAAGAGTAAAAGAAGTTAAATACTTAGAGAGAGCAGAATACTTTGTGATTCATAAAGGTTGCTTTGGTCCATGTAAAAGAAAAGGAGAAACTTATGAAGATGCACAGATGTCTGCTGGGAAAAAAACTGAGTGCAATAAGCAAACATTTACTGAGCTAATGAGAAACTCTGGGTGTGCACATTCCCCTGAATCCAAACTCCAGTTGCTCCAAGTTCAATTTAGAAGCAGAGCTGCCTGTGTTTCCACAGCTGTTGGAGCAAACACCCACTTTATATAAAAGGTGGCTTGCTAGAGAGGCACACTTTCACTAAACCATTCCAACCATCCCCTGAGGCCCCAGCAGCCAGAAAGACTCAGGCCCATGGCAGCAGCAGCTTTCATGGATGTATAATCATCACTTGCTCCCTGCTCAATATTCCACATTCCTGCAGGGCTAGAAACTGGAGCTCTTACACAGGGTGTCCCCAAGACATTTTGGTATTTATTAAAATTTTGGGAGAAATTCATTTTGGTTATTTTTTTTTTAAAGTTTTAGGAAATGCAATTTCAAGGAAAAATGCAAGAAAAGGTTGTTGATTACAACATAGCATTGATTTTGTGGAGGGTAGAAGGACAAACAGCTGGAGCCTCTGTACCTTCTCTATTGCAGATCTGAAAAAGAACTAATGTTGGAGACACTTCCTCTGAGGAATGACAAATGATACTGAGAGCAGCACATGGCCCCTAATGCCACCATCTGAACAGTAGCAGCTAAGCAAATGCTGACATTGCCAAACATGAAGGCAGGAGGGGAAACAGCCTTTCACACCTGTGGGGTTGGTGCTTCTTCACTTAAAATACATCTTAAAATAAAGAAGTAGTTATTTTCAACAAAATAATCCTTGATGCAAATAATGTAGCTCCTCAAAGGCTCTAAAATGGATGAGCAACAACAACTCAACACATTCTCCACAGCCTCAGCACAGCATCAACATTCTTGTGCTGGGCACATTTGGATGTGCCCCTTTCCCTGCCCTTATCTTTAGTGCATACTGTAATTTGGAGAACTGGGCTGAAAAAGTTACAGAGGGCAGTTTTGCTAACTGAGCAGTCAGACCTCAGTAACTCACATTCTGAGATGCCTTCAATGCTTCCCATACACCAGCACCATGGTCAACTATTATCAGGGGCATCTCTAGCAGATCCCAGAGGGAGCTTACTTTAACTGTGGTTTTATGCATTCCTGTCATCTTCACCTACAGTCCCGTTCTTTTTCCTTGCTTCTGGAAAGCAAAACTTTTTTTTTCAGAAATGATGAAGAGTGCATTCCAAACAGCCATCATCTAAGTCTTTTGCCCTTGACCAGCTCTCTAATCAGACAGAATTCACAGAGAGCAGTCCACAGCAAGTTGTACCTACTTTTTGTGATGACACCTTCCAGGTGGATGATGTTGGGGTGGTCAAACTGCCCCATGATGCTTGCTTCTCCCAAGAAATCTCTTCTCTGTTTCTCTGTGTAGCCCACCTTCAGGGTTTTGATAGCCACTGGAAACTCACGCTTTCCCTGCAGCTTCAGCCGTCCACTGCAGACTTCCCCAAATTCACCTTCAGAAGAAAATGCGGAAGAACGAGATTGAACCACATCAAGGGAACACATGATGTGCCCCTTTCTACAGGATGCAGCACAGCCTTGGCTAATGAAAAGCACAAAGGGCTGCCCTGCATCCATGGATATGAACTGCTGAACATTGCAGTGATGACTACCTCAAACAGCCACTGTACCACAAGCCAAGTAATTCATAAACACGATAAAACTTTTGAATAAAAATGTAATTTCCTTATATTTAAAGAGCTATGCTTTGTACTCCACTGTGTTTTTTCATAATTTTTATAATTTTTGTCTACTATATGAAAGAGTATTGTCATATCCTATACCACTGTTCTGTGTGGATACCTGTTAAAACTCAAACCACTTGCTTGTTCACCTTAATTTGGTAAGTTACATAGATGGAAAGCTGTCACCCCTTCACAGTAACATATATTTTTATAGACTATAAACTCTTTATATTACTACCTTTTCCAAAAAGTAACCTAAATGGATTTTTTTCTGGTGAGCACTAAATTATGTCCAAACCCACAATTTCAGAGGACAGAAAATACTCCTAAGGTTGGATGCAAGTTGAAACAAACAGCTTTATTTGAAACAAAATGGAAGTTTCTTCTTTTAATCAAAGAAGTTTAAAGCTTTGGCCTTTTGCTTATGCTTTTTTAATATCCAGGGTGACTTCTTATTTTCAATTTTTGCTTCAAGACTGACCTTAATGTTAGGGGATAAAAAGGTTCAAATGGTAAAAAAGAATGTGAAATATAAGTGACTCCTTTCCCTTAGCAGCCATTGAAATAACTCAGCTGACCATTTGTGACCATTTTCTGACATATTCAGTTCAGCTCCTGCATTTCAAAACTGCAGACAATGACAGGTCTGTCCCAAACTTCAGCTGGAACATGCTCACCTTCACTTGCAGGGTACCTAACGGTTCAAATATTTCTCCGCCCATCCCAGATCTCTCATGCTAAGAAAGCCAACTCTTCACATTGCTAAGGGTCATGGAATGCATTTCCATACCAGCTCCAATAACTCTTTCAATGGTTATGCATGAAGCTTCAATTTCCTTAGCAAACTCATGGACAGCTTGATTAGGGTCCTCGTAGGTATGGGGGTCAACATAGGTCCTCACTCCAGGAAGCTTAACTGCAAATATAAATTAAGCACATTTAATGGCATATGACATCACAGAAAATGGGCATTACACACTCTTGTCCCTTGCACTCTGCTCCACTGGAAATTTATTTCCATGGTGAAAAAAGGCATTTAGTTTATATGTGACATATGTGCAACTTCAGCATATTTAGAAAAGCACAATAGTGCTCAGCAGGAATGATGTGCAGCTAAAAATCCCTTTTGGTGCTGTGTAAGGGTTGGTGTGGTATCTGGAAAAGAATCTCTTTCTGGAATTAGAGAAGGCACACCAGGAAGAAAAGTACAAATAGCAAAATGTTACAGTAGGAACTTGTAAAGCAAGCTGGATGGATGGTGGTTGATGGAGAGCTGAAATAAATTATGCCCTACCAGTCACACATTAGGTAATCAATCACCCACATTATTTCAGTGTTACTGAGATTTAAAAGAACTGCATATTTGCAGTTGTACAAAGCCTGTGGGTTGTATCAGTATAAATACAATCAATAGCAGGCTTTTTCTCCAGGACTTGAGAGGGATAAGTATTTTCATTATCCATATTATAAGTTTGTTTTGATAATCATTAAGAAGATGAAGAATTGTTCATCAGTCTAATGAGACAGCTACATTACACTGTGTCTCTTAATTGATTTGCATCCTGCTGCCTTCATTACATAGCACTAATGGAAATTTGACTTTCACTCATGATGTGTTTGCCTTTTCCACCCCAAAAGGCACCTCACTGTTACCCATCCCCAGATCCCACAGCTCTTGATGAAGGAAGGCTTGATAGCAACCATGAGATTTACTTTCTGGCATCACCGCAGAGGGTTTTTCTATACAAGGGCATTAACACAGCATTTCTGAAAGCTTCCTTGGTGCAGGAAATAGGTGTTCCTCACACCTCTGCAGAGACATCCAAGCTAAAGAGTAGCAGTGGGCTTGGTCCTCACAGCTGGCTGGGGTGAAGCAAAGGTTTCATACAGGTATTTTGGACTGATGCATCCAGACCACGAAAATGTTGAGTATGTTATGTGCTGAGCAGAAAAAATTAATAACATCTTGGTTCACACAGAGGAGGAACAAACCAAAATGGCTCACTAGAAAAATCTGGTGCAAACATACAGGTGCGAATAGCTCAACAAATATTAGGACTGTTCAAATCTTCAGTTCTCTGTGGGGCTTGCAGCAGGGGCAGGTGGGCATCGCTTGCACAAAAAAATCCTTTAGTGAATTACCAGCAAATCAGATTTTTCTTTTTTCTTTCAGGAAACTACCTCTCAGTTGAATTTCTCATTACCACAGAAAGTGAAAATCTCATATATGCTTGCTCTTTACTCACTGTGGCCATTGTGAAAATGCATCTTTTCTTCTTCTGGATCTTGCTTAGCCTTGCTATAACCACATCGCCTGGAGAAAGAAAAAAAAACCACAACAACCACAACAGAAGAGTATTTTTGTCTCTGGTATGGCAGAACTTCATTCTTTGAATCATACAATGCACAAAAAACCAGAGCAGTCATGAACTTAACCTCTCTAACGACACTATTGCTGCTGTCCCAGCTTTAGCTCATCAAACTAGTTGCAATTTCCCTGATGGGATTCAAGGCTCAAGGCCCATGGATTTTGACTTGGACTTGTGTTTCCAAATCCCACAGACGCTTCTGAGCAGCTCCACTCTACTTGACATTTAATGCAGCTATTATTAAGAAGCAAAGAAAGCAGGAACAGGAAGGACAATGAAAGAGGAATGTTAAAATTAGGTGATAGTTTTGCGTTAGCATTAACTGTGTGCTTTGGTGGCATTTCTGAGATCTGCTGCACTTAGACAACCATATGGAAGCCCCAGGGTAACTGCATAGGCAAGAAAAATTGCTGCACACACACACACACACACACACAGACTTAAAAATACGAGATGAGGTATGTAGGATGCACATATATATGCCTGTGTTTCCAATGACCTCATAACGTAACTGGATAGAAGTGGATCATCCTTACAGCAAACTGCATGAACATGAGACTGAAAGACACTGCTTGGTCGAAAGAAAAACCTGGAACAGACACCTGTAAGCCAGCCAGCATGCAGTGGAATCACTAGCTGGCACACCTCAAAGAAAGCCTCAGGACACTAAGAAGACACTTAAAGCTGAGAAACCTCTCTTCCATTGCTTCCATGATTTTTGAGCTAGGGGCATGTGAGCACTCCAGCATCACTCATAGCAAGGAGAAGCATATGATTAGCAGGAACAAAACTGCAATTAGGAGGAGACAGTAACAGGCATCTGCATAAAACATACCCTTAGCATGAAGTCCCATTACAGGAAGCTGCTGTCTGCCTGGATGCAAGGGGCTAAGCAGCCTTTCGGCTATAGGATTCTGGCACTGGGTTTGTGAAATGACCAGTTACAGACAAAAGCCCGGATACAATGAGACCCCACTATTGAGCTGGACTCAGCAGTGCTGGACGCTGAACAGTTGAGGAGGGGAAAAGCAACATGAGCCTCTGGGGTTTTTTGGGGAAGAGGAAGCTTACCTGGGGGACAAAGGGAGACTGGTGCCACAGGGAGAGGAAGGAAAAAGAGATCGCAAAGGTTGTGCAAGTGCAGGGAAATGGATCAAAAAGACAAGGGAAGGCTGGCAGGCAGTCTGGGGACACAGGCAGGGAGATAATCAGGTTGCACTTGATAAACAGCCAGGCTATACATGCAGGGCATGATCTCAGCAGCAGCAACTAAGCTGAGACTGTAACACTTAGAATGCAAACCCCACAAAACCAGCACTGAGGTGCCCAGAGACATGGCTCAGCATGTCAGTGCTCACTGCCTTGCTCTGAAAGCAGCAGCGCCATTTCCTGAGATGGGGTCCGGCATAATTAACTCAAAACCTAAGCTCTAGGTGTACATGGAGACCCTGGGAGTAAGGGTCATTTCAAAGCACATTCTGGTGTTCATGAACCCTTGATGAGAATGGATCCTTCTTCTTCATCATATGACCTCCCTTTTAACTAAACAGAGAGATGAGTCTCAGCATCAAGTCTCACTTCTGGCAACCTCAATTTTTTCTGCTGCAAGTTGCCGAAGTTACATCAGTTTTCTGCAGAACTAATTTTTCTGGAGCAAATGCCCTTATCCCTTCTTCAGGTTTGGAGCACTTTGCCTGTAAAAATGCTTTTCTAACATCATCCTTTCTATGACCTGCATCTTCCTATTCCTTGACCATAAATATGGAGGAGAAAGAAAGACACCATCCCCTGCATACATGATCCAAGTACACCTTGATGTACAATGGTCCACATTTTACCGCCCATGGATGCACTCCAAGGGCCAATGCAAACTAGTTGGCTGCAACTGCCCCCTTCTCTCAGCTGGGTAACACATACAGCAGCATAACACATTAGCATATGAAATCAGGCTCTGGGATGCCTGAAGCATCATTAAAACAACCCTTGACAACACATGTCAAAGTGAAATGGCAGCTAGTGGACTGAGACTGTCAAGCAACAGTTGGGTATCACTAATAAAGCTTACTGCAAAACCTGCCATCACTTGTGCCCTTCACACACTTTCTCAAACTACTCAGAGTCCACACTGACTGGAACCAAACTGTGCTTCTTCCATTCTTGACCTTCAGATGCTTTAAATAACACATACAAGAATTTTCTTCTCCTTTCTTCCCCAGCTAAATCCCACAAAAATTTGCAGTTTTGGATTTACAGTCTGGAGTCACTTTGTGAATCTTACCGGAGATCAAAGTATCTAAATAATTCTGCTTTGCAATATGTTTTGGGAGAAAAAAAAAGCTCTCAATTGTTTGTGAAATAATCAGTTTCTGCATGGGCATTTGCTCTTAATATTTATTGGCTAAGCTGTGAGTCAAAAGCTGTGATGGAAGACTTGTTCTCTAGTTTATTATCACTGTGCAAACCAGAGATTTCCTGTATCTTTTCTGTACCACACACAGCAAAAACATATAAAGATCCTGACACTCACTTCATCTCCCACTGAGCTGGAGACACTCAAAGAGTTAATATAATTCACCAGCACACCTGAATCTCAGTTCATTTAGTCCTGTCATGGGCTTGTCTATGTGGAAGGCAGATGTCCTCCCTGCACAGCTCTGTGTTTTTCAATAAAAATATCAGGGGTAAAAAAGTGGGACTTTAAATATTCTTAAGGCATCATGTCTTATTTAAAAACTACTTGCAGATTGGCAGGCAGCTTGTAAAATATTTATGGAGCAGGTTATAAAAGTGAAGTTGCAAAATTATCCCTATATAGGTTTATAAAATATAAAATGGACAGGTAGAGAGACGAAGAATCCAGCTGGGAAACCAATGCCCACTCCCTTTCATGACAGAAGCCGATTCACAGAGAAACATCCTTTGCAAAGTAAGACAAAAAGATGCTTGGTCTCCCTGCACTGATGGAGATTCTTTTGTTTCTGCCTTGTGCTTCAGGACACCTGCTGTGCTGGTTTGTGTGTGGCCTTTTAGTTACTTGAGGCATTCACCTGAAAACCACAGAATCCCCAAGGGAAAGAGTTTTCATCTCCCTAGCTAGGGCCACCATTCTGGTCACAACCCAGGCAAGATGCAAACATGGACCTCTCCATCTGGCCAAGATCCTGTCATCTCAGCTCATGTGTAGAGACAATAACTTGTTCAGTAAATAGCTTTATCCTTGATAAACAACACTGATACTGTGAGCCAAAGGCAAAAGTGATGTTAGAATTCCACTAGTGATGTTGGTCTGTTCACAGCATGTGTCTTTCCTGCTTGCAATCCTAGGATAAATTCAGTATCAAAAAACCAGGGAATACTCAAGGGATTGGTGTAAACTAAACAGCTTCTATACTGGAAGTTGCTTTCCTTTTTCTGTTCACTTTTCTCTTGTACAAGATCAAAAGAGCAGTAAAAGGTCTGGTGATGACAATAAAGACCTTTAGCTCAGTTTAGGAGATACAGAAAATGGCTGGCCTGAGAGGAATGGGGTAGATTCCCTTCCTAAGGGCTGCAGGCTCACAATCTTCTCAGCTGCTTTCCCAGAACTGCTGTCCCCCTCTACACTGTGTGACCCTGTCTTTGACCTCTGGTTAACCTGGATGCCTTACAAAGGAAGCTTCACAAATCCAGCAGTGGTATTTTTAGCCTTTAGTCTTTCCTTGCCTTTGCACTGAATGACTCCCTGCTTTCCTAAACCACCATCAGCACAGTTAAAAATAATTTCAATAAGATACTGTTTTCCCCACTTGCAGGAAGCTCCCTCTGAAGTGATTTCCATAAATCTCTCTAAAGAGCTTGTTGTGCCTTCCCACAGCACAGTCAATGGCATCTGTGCCTTGAAGTAACTTTTCCCATTTCTCCCTCTCAACCTGCTGCCACATTAATCTCCCTGCACCTTAGGAGGAAACCTGCATAGCGTGTTTTCCAGGTTTTCATAGCCATCCAGTCCAATCCTGGTCTTCTCTGAGAACTATTTTCCATTGCTGTCATGCTCCGGCTGGGGGGCTTGCTGAGAACATTTAAAGAATGACTGGCAGTAAGGGACTGCTTGGGCACTGATGCCACAGGCATGACAGACAGTAGAAGTACTGTAAGGTTTTCTTTCAGAGCAATTATTGCCAAAATGGTGGTCCACATACCAGAAAAGCTTTTTACAGGCACACACTTTGAGCAGAGCATCCTTGCTTGCTAAATCTACTCTTAAGCACTGGAAAGTCACAAAAAAAAACAAGTAAAAAATGCTCCACCAGGAAAAATAACCAAAACCAAAATTCCTTCTCCATTAAAATAAAAACACAGTACCAGAGGACCCAAAAATGGTCCACCTTAGTGACTGCTGTGCCCCACAGCAAGGGACTGCACCAAGGGACTGACTCAACTACTACCATACAAAGCCTCAGCATCCCCCAGAAAACACAGCAGAAGAGTTCCACACCTCTGACCAGCTATGCTGAGAAAACTTCCCAGCTTAACAATGAATGTGGGATGTCTCAGAAGTTCTGTGGTCTCAAGCAGCTATCTGATGGGGATGGTGATTACATGCATCTCTTAGGAGACTTAGGAAGATCTCTGCCCACACAAATATTACAGTTGATTCTTCTTTGGGAAGCAACTCAACTTGAATCCAGTCAAATCAACAGAAATTAAAATCACCCCCTCTTTGACTCATAGAAAAGAGGGGAAAATACAAGAGAGCAGAAAGTGGTGAGGCAGCGCAGAACAAGATAGCATGCAGCATGGACACACACCTCTGGAGACCCACAGAGATATGTCCAGTGCTGTTGGAGCATATCATGGGTAAGCAGCACCATGTCATTGCTATGTATGTCATACACTGACATGCATGTCCATGACATATACTTCATTCCACTGACATGCATGTCACATGCCACTAAATAAATACCTTTCCGCTCCCTCCTATCCCCTGCCTCCTCTGGGGGCACATTACTTCCCCCTGGCCCCTTTGGATGACAAGAAGTAGAACTTGATGGGTGTCCAGCATACATGGTGTTTTATTAGACACCTGCTGCAGTATCTGGATTGATCATGGTATAACATAGTGGTTTTTTGCCCCTGAGATCCCTGCTCTTGCTGAAGATACACTCTGCTTCAGGTCACAGTATTTCCAGTTGTTGAAATAGACAAGCTGGGTACAGAGATCAGATGAGAAAGTGATTTCCAGGCCAATACAAGAAAGGAAAGGAGAAACAAATTGTGCACAGAAAACATGGACGGAGGACACGAAGTAGGAGCCAGCACGGGTGGGAACACTGACCATGTTAGGCTCGGATAGGCAACAGCACGCAGAGAAGAAGCCCACCCACAGCCATGATCGCAGCAACTGAAAAGCAAACAAAAAGGCCCAGGATAAGGAATAATCCCACCACCCTGGCAAGGTGCAAATACATTCACAACATTTTTATATGTATTTCTTCCATCTTACTGCAATTATTATGTGGACCTGAACACCCTGGGCTGCAAAAAATTCATGGCATATGCTATTGTTGGTGAAACATGCCTTGGGGAGAGTGTCTAGATCCTGGTGCTGTAAAGCAATTAACCATGTGCTTCCTGTACTGGAGTACCACCACTAGGATTAATGGGGCCACTAATTGCTTAAACTTAAGCACCTACCTTGAAGCAGGAAAAGTGATTTTTTTTCCACAAGCATGCATATGGTACAATTACAATTGCCTTTACAAAAGGGAAAGCACTGGTTGAATATAAGCCCTGCTTTTGCAGATCCTTATGCATGTACTCACAGAGCCCCTTCTGCATCTCCTTGTACCAGCAAAGCTTTGCACACATCAGGTATCTGCAGAAGTAGGACCTTGTGAGAGCATGCAGCCTAAATAAACTCAAAATACGGTGAGCTGAAAGGCACTCCATGTACCCACAGCTTGCCTTTGAAGGCTGAATCAGGCTATGGGTTTGCCTGGCATCAGTTCTCAACCCAATGCTGGCACACATCAGTAATTGTCCTTTATCCTTATCAGAGAACTTGCACAGACAATTTTTCTGTTGCCAAATCTATTAAGATAGTTCACCCTGGAAAAGTACATAGTGGAGAAGAAGAAACAGGAAGGACTTCAGTACAAGCAGGAGCCCAGTAGTGCACGTATACTCCAGTTAAAGTCAGCTGAAGAACTCTTCATTTCTCCTCAGTCATCACAACAAGTCATTCTTGAAAAAAATCCTGTGCACGTCAAATTTTTATACAGTATGACTTGCAATGCCTAAATACATTAAAATAGTTTATTTAGACAAAATTACCACTCTCCAACTGCATTGCCTTAAATTATGATGCAAAATAGCTTCAGGAATGCAATGATTTACAGAATTATACACTGGATTATGTGCTTACTTAAATTAAAACTGGTGAAAGAATGTCTTCTAAGCTCCTTTTGCATCAGCAAAACAACTTGTTAGCATTTTCTAAACAACAATGCCAATATCTCTAACTATAATTGACAATATTTTCTATTTTCATAATGCCCCAGCTTGCTATTTCATACTAATATGGAAGCAGATCAGCCTTCTCTAAACCACTCCACAGATCCAAGTTAACACCAGAGATCCAAAACTCAAAGGCACACAAAGGGAACCCAAGCACAGCATTATACATCTTGAGTCAATTTTGCCATTTTTTTCTTTTAATCTTGCAGGATTTGAGTGCAGGGAACTGGTACATCTCCAGTAGATCAGTTTGGCTGTGACCCTTTAGCTTATTTTTCAGCTAGTAGGCCCTTTTCCTCCAGGCATTTTCTAATGGTTGCTGCCAACAGACCTTCCCACACCTCCATACCACTCAGTGTGCAAAGTCAAAGTTTTCCAAACAACTGTTCAATTAACCTGAAAACCAACCACTTCCTTAAAAATAAAAGAGCTCAATGTTTCCCTGAACAAAGAAAAATCTTTGAGAACTCATCAGCAACAAGGCTGCTCTAAGACGAAATCAGTTCCCTACACTGAATCCAGAGCACTTCAGATCTCACTCTCTATACAGGGTAAAAAAAAAAGGGCAAGAGAAATGCACTTCAGTGTAGCCTTGCTCCTAACAAACCCATCAGCTGTGCACTTATGGTTAAAATACACTGAGGTTTAGCATTAGGGGAAATCTAAAGTGCTTAGAAACAAACTAAACTGGATCAGCAGACAATAAAATTCATTTTCCAGTACAAGGAGCACTTGGATAGGTAAGTGAACTTACTAATTGGTCTGAACAGTCATGACAAAGGAAGATTTATTACTACTTGTGTTAAAAGGATGGCTAGATTTGGCAGATAAACTTCAAAATATAAAAACCCTGAGGCAAATAACACCAATGTTCAACTCAAGCAAAGCTATCATGCATCTCGTGGCCATTGGATTTGGGTGCCTAATGGCTTCCAGGAGGGGCCCAGTTCCCATCTCCTCATTTCCTGCAGGGCTTTCTTAGTCTAGAAACTGAGGAGCTGAATGCAGACAAGATTAAAATGCTGTTTAATGAAATACAGCCAGACCTCTTCAGGGTTTTAGATCTTTAGCCAGCAAGCTGACCTATACTGGAGAGCAGAGTTGAACCAAGCACTACATACATCAAGTTTATCTGCAAAGTCTCCAACCTCCCTGAATCTACTATCAAACTATGAGGAGAGCTAGTGGGGCCTGCTACTGGTCAGGAGCCACTCTTACCTGCTGCAGGACAACAGATGAAATGTCCGTGTAACAGCAAAAGTTATTGAGAAAACATCTGCAGTGTTAAATCCCCTTTACTGGGAAAGAATAGGCTCTGAGGTGACACCATCTCCAAATGCCAAGTTTGCTTGAAACCACATGTGATACCTGCTTCTAGCCCTGGCTTCAAGGAAAGGGCTGCAGATGGGAAAAAAAACAGTAGAGGAACCTGAAGCTGCAGCGACACCTCCAGGACCTCTGTGGCCTGCTGCCACTGCCCTGTTCCTTGGCCAGCCTAACTCTGCTGCTTTCAGTTGTCTTAGGCACACAGAGACAACACTCCTCCAGTTCTAGCTAAGATGACCCCCACAATGCTTATGTGGTTTGCAAACCCAAATGTCTAGTGAGCAAACTTTAATAAACCTGTGCAAGGAGCACTTATCAACACCCTTGGCATTGTTTCAAATCCTGGGCTTCGTTAATTAAATGTATATGTATCCTGGGCCCCAGCAACTGTGACTGCAATTAATGTAATTATTTTACCACAAGTCTGTAGATGACCCAGAGAATTAAACTACAGTAATTTCATGACCATAAGGTGAACCAGACTATAAGGCGCACCCCCCGGGAGCCGGCACATTCAGCAACTTTGTAGATCATATAAGGTGCACCGGACTATAAGGCGCACCCTTTTTCCCCCCTGCGAAGATCCGTGCCACACGCAACAAAGTAACAAATTAGTAACAGAATCCCGCAATCATGGAGTTTACTGGCAGGTGCTCAATTTGCAAACATTTTTCACAGATTGGTGTAGCCTTTAAATGCAGCCCCAAGTGTCCTCCCCATGCACGGGGCCTGGCACTCCCGCCCACCCCGGGCGCCGGCTGGTGAGGCAGGACTCGTGGCGGCAGCGGTTTGGGGTGGCTCAGGGCCCCAGCCGTGGCCGGTGGCGCTTTTTTATATGTATTTCTTATATGTATTTCTTTTTTATATGTATTTCGCCGCTGCTTTCAGGGCTGCGGCGGTGCTTTCAGGGCCGGCGGTGCTGTTTCCGGGGCCACAGCAGCGGCGGTGGCTGGCACTGCTTTCAGGGCCACAGCGGTGGCGCTTTTGGGGCCGCAGCAGCGGCGGTGGATGGCGCTGCTTACAGGGCTGGCAACGCTGTTTATGGGGTTGCAGCGGCGGCGGTGGCCAGCCCTGCTTTTGGGGCTGCGGTGGTGCCACTAACGGGGCCGTCGGCGCTGCTTACGGGGCCGCGGCGGTACTGCTTACATGGCCGGCGGCGCTGTTTACGGGGCCGGTGGTGCTGTTTTCGGCGCTTTCCCGTGGCACTTTCTCACTGCTTTTCAGCGCTTTCTTGCGGCACTTTCCCACGACACTTTCTTGCCATTTTTCGGCGCTTTCCTGTGGCGCTTTCTTGCCACTTTTCGGTGCTTTCCTGCGGCGCTTTCTTGCCACTTTTCGGTGCTTTCTTGTGGCGCTTCATGGCGCTTCCCATGGCTGCGCCACTTTCCCCCGCTTCTCCCTGGCTGGCGTCCGTGCCCGTTCCCAGTTTCCCCCGCCTGGCGGCTGCAGCTCCCACAGTTCCTGACTCCCCCTGCATGGCTGCAGCTCCTGCGGGTCCCGGCTCAGTTCACAGATCGCACTTCCGCGTTCGCAAATTTCCGAACTTTGCACATCAGATAAGGCCCACTGGACTATAACACGCACTTCCGGGTTTTGGGGAAAATTTTAGTCAAAAGGGTGCACCTTATAGTCATGAAATTATCGTACATTTTTAATGGCTAGATAGAATTCAGAGAGGCTCTGAGGCTCTGCCCATATATAGATGTAGCTTTTAAGAATTATAAATTGAAGTTGTGGAATCATGATAAAGTCTCATTTGTTGCTTTTAATAAGCTATTCTAATGGGATATTTTTCAGGCTTGCAGTTAGAGACTGAAATACTTGAAGGTGCCTGGGAAGATTTTTCTAATCCTTCATACAGCCTTGAGTGATGGTAATGACTGCTTTCTGCATCTCCAGGTCAAGAGGCCAGAGCTACATCTAGTAACTCCTGAGTCAATATGCTTGCTCTAAACATCAGAGAAATAGCATTACACACTGTGAGCTGCTAGGAATAATTTCCACTTTGTCCCAAAATATATGAATGTTTAAGAAGTCACCTGCTCTTCCTGCTGAAGTTTATACGTTAAAGCATGTCTCCGCACTGTTTGAGAACAACTGAGAATGGACAAGACTAAGCAGATGACAGCTATGCAGTCACTATGGGGAAGGAAAGCAACAGACTGTACTTGGAAAGACCTCTGGCATTATACTTTGTCTAAGACTTAAGAAAGTAGACATAACCATTTTTCTAGGTAAGAGGCCAAGTGCATGGCAAAGCCCCAGGAGAGGTCACACTACTGATTTCAAACCAAGGTGAAACATCCACATATTCAGAAGTGCAGAAGGACAAGAGTCTGACTTCCTTCTTCATTCTCTATCCACTCCACCGTCAAGAGAAGACACTGCAAAATCCCACTTTCAAAGACTACATACACAAGGGGTTTTCAGCAGGAGCCTCAAACTGCTACAAATTCCATCTTGAAGGGAAGCCCAATTCCCTTCTCCAAGTGGAAATAGGACTTGAACAATACCATCAAACAAATCATCTGCTCCTGCCCCTGCCTGCCACTGCCGCTGCAGGAGCGGGGGTGCTCCTTCCCTGCCTGCTGCCACAGGAGCGGGGAGGCTCCTTCCCTGCCTGCCGCCGTGGGAGCGGGGGCATTCCTTCCCCACCTGCCACCGCGGGTGCCAGTGGGCTCCGTCCCCACCTGCCACTGCAGGGCAGTGCTGGGCTGGGGCGAGCAAGCCCGGTGCTAGCAGCAGCAGCAGCCAGCTCTGAGCAGCCCCGCCGAGTGGCAGCACTGAGCTGAGCCACCTGGCCCCGTTGGCAGACCTGAGCGGGCCAAGCCCGCATGGCCCGAGCTGAGCCAGTAAACCCGTGATCCTGTGATTCTGTTACTACTTGGCAACTTTGTTGCACGCGGGTCCTCGCTGTGAACGACAGAGCAGCTTATAATCAGGTGCAGCTTATGTATGGAAAAGAACGAAATGTTGCTGACACCTGGAGATGCAGCTTATAATCAGTGTGGCTTGTAATCGTGAAATTACTGTACTTATCTGTTCATCATAGTCCTTCCAGCCAATTCCCTTGGCTCCTGCCAGAGGAACTCAGAAATAACTTGGAGCTTAATTACAGATTTGGTCAACTCTCATCTTCTTTCTGGGCCAAAGTCATCCAAAAGTATGGGTCCTTAAACGTGTCTCAAAACTGCAGAGCACAGGCTCCCTTGCGGAGCCCAGTGAGTTTGCACTAAGCCAAAAAGTGTTTAGAATAGAAAAGGAATGAGGTGTTGGAGCAGCCAAATTTGACAAGCTGATCTTGATAGGATGTTAGAGACGCATGCTATGGGCAGCAGATTTCCACACGGGTCCTAGCAAGGTATGATCCTGTGCAGAAGGGTGCACTGGAGCACTCTCCCTCCAGAGAGCAGTACTGTATGCCAGTGCTGCTCCTCTCTGGGAAAATGTACCAACAAAGAGGCTGTTAATAGGATGGAAGTAATAAAAACCTTGACCCCATCCAAAGCAGTACTTGGTGGATGGGAATTTTGACTTGGCAGAGCAATAGCTTCCTCAACAAAATCCTTCCGTTTGTCAGGTGAATTGTGGGGAATATTTGGCAGTAGGCAGCATAATAAAGTGGCTATAAATCACAGGCGACAATGTCCTGCAGGAAGAAGGAAGAGCAGGAAAGAATGTAGAGATAAAAATCCCTTAAAAAGTCCCAAATAACAAAAATTGTGAATCATGCTGGAAAAATTCTCTATGAAAACCATTATCTACAGACTGTCTCCCATTTCCTATGGAAATAATGAAAAAGCAAACTATTTTAAGCCCTGACACAACTTGGAAAATGGGGGGGAGGCCATGGAAAAATTCATCCATTTTGACCTTCCACATCACAGAAGGTTGTAAACACTGTCTCAGGACCTGGAATATACACCACAATCTTTCACTCTCTCCACTCCCTGAAAGACATTTTTTCACATCATGCACATATTTGTGTTCGGAAAGTAGCCCTCTGCCACTACAGGCATGGATATTTAAGTCTAAATCAGCTTAGGTCAAGGATTGATACACTGATGTAAGAGCCTCTAATTGCCAATACCTAGATGGCAAGATTTGTCTTTGCTTTGTCTTTCAGAGGCTAGCTTCTTGCCAGAAGGAGACTTTCTGTATATGCATGACACGTGATGAGGGGGAGTTTTTTGTTGTTTCCATTTTTTTTTTCCTAAGTTCTATGAAAAGCTCCCTCTGGTTCTTTGGAAGATCACTTGAGACAGAAAGGTCATCCATAATGGGTAGTAGGCTATAAATGCAGATGCACAGTTGACTTGGCTGTTTTGAACAGCTTTTGCAAACATGCACAGCATTGACCTAATATCTTCCCCCTTTACTCTGTAAAATTGCATGTTTTTGTTTAGTGCTACAAAGTTTGAAAAGCTTGGGGGACTGGAGGGACCAGTCTCTTAACATTCACCCTAAGACCTAGTCTGTTTTGCAAAGAGGGATGATGTGAAGGACAAAAGAGGGGTACTGCTCTGGAGCAGTTGGTCTCCTCCCCAGACTGCTGAAAACCTGGCTCCTTACCTCACTTTGTAGGGACAAAGAGACTGATGCCACATAACAACTGAGGCACTTTACTGCTCCCTGTGAGATGGAGTGCAAAGATCTTTGTCACTGGATTGTCCGACACAGACTTTAAAACAATAGTCAATAATAATTTTATATTAATACATACTTAAATCAGGAACAATGACGGTAATGGACATCTAATTCAGACATTGCTAGGGAAGCAAAATGTATAGCTTTGCTCTATCTGTAAAATGCACTGTGCTTTTGAGAACACATAATCCTAACAAAACAAAGATAATAACAACTCTGTGTTCTTTAATTCAATACCTGTAGCTGGTCTAATAATAGATTTTCAATTCACTTCTCTTTTTATGCTGAGACACCTACAGTCTGATTTAATGAATCTCTTTGATTTGTAATCCTGATTGTTATATTATTAATATACCCTTGATATAAGGAACAGCATAACTTAAAAAAATGATCAGCTACTTGGCTTGGCATTTATGACCTTGGTCAGAGGATGTATTATGAAGTTTTCTGGAGCATCTGCAAGTAAATCAGCTCTGAAATGCGCTTAGTTGTTTTGGGGCAAAGCACATTCAGTTTCAAATTCCCAGGAATCTCCAGCTTCAGACGCAAAGTGCATTTCCACAGATGGACATTGACACATAGAAATGCCACCACAACTACTCTTCAACTGACCTTTGGTTTAGGGCCAGCTGCCAAAGGGAAATACCAAGCTGTTACTTATATTCATTGAAAAGAAGAGAGAAAACTGCAGAGAGGTAAAAGCAAAAAATGGGAAGAGGTGTGGTCCTGCCTTTGGAAACCTAGCAAAAAATAAAAGACCTGCAGACTCCAGCAAACTCCTCAGCCTATGACTGGAAACTACTTTCAGAACTAGCAAGAGCAGGATGACATTCACTTCACACTGCAGAACTGCTCTCAAGCCTCTGCTTGCTGCAGCCTGGGACTTGGAAGGATAGGTGCAAAGAGATGCCATACAGCATCCTGGAGAGGAATACCCTGAGGTGTCAAGGCCTCTCAGGGACATGGGATCACCCTGGGAACTCTCTTATATCAACAGACAAGACAGAGCCTGGGCTTTGCCCAGCTTGGTGTGGCAAGCAGTAGTGATTCCAGCTGGAGTTCAATATAGCTGTTCTCTTCATAGTAGATATAGGAAAGAATTATAAAAAAAAATGCAAACCCCGTGGAACCAGGCACTGGAACAACATAACCACTCTAGGGGCTTAATAGGAAAGCATCTTCCAGAAACAGGTTAACTGCTGCAGAAAGGGATTATCCCATGACTTGGAACACATTTATTGTCCCTGCTGGTACATTAGGAGAGCTGCTCCACAAATTGTCTTGAATCCATATCAAAGGCAAACTGGCATGAGTAACACATCTCCCTGGTATCTCTGCTTTGTTCTAAAACAGAGGAATTTCTTTGTTTTACTTTGTTTAATTTCAAATTCTCTGTCATCTTTCTGGATTTTTGGGGTTTATTCTGCTGTTCTCACTAATCACTTGATGTACTAGATGGGCTTTAAAATTCATGGGAACTCAAATTGGTGGAGAAGCCCTGTGGTTTTGAAGGCAATTTTCTAATAATGGACCAAATCTTGGTGTGGGAGGCTTCTCCAGTAGCTCCAAATTTAGGGAATATGGTCTTTTCAGTTAGGGGAAGGGTTGAAAACATAAAAATGGTTGAAGAGCTCAGCTCCCTGTGCCTGTTTTTTCCAAGACATCCGGCATGGCACCATGAAGAAGGTTCCAGAAAGCTGCAACTGCCCTGGGGTCCACAGAGGGCAGTGTGAGTACAAAGCAGGAGGATTAAGGTAGCTGCAGAGGCAACAAAAAAACTCTAGCCAAAGGCAACAAGGGCTTTTATAAGTATGCCAAGAGATAAAGAGCTAAGAGGAAGTACATCCTGGAAAGCACATTAGACAAGAGA
Organism: Turdus rufiventris; assembly: GCA_013186435.1. Lineage (NCBI taxonomy): Eukaryota > Metazoa > Chordata > Aves > Passeriformes > Turdidae > Turdus > Turdus rufiventris. The sequence continues at coordinate 786,744 of PYHW01009688.1, read as the reverse complement.
ACAGAAGGACATGACTAATGAGAACTGCTGAAAAATGGCTCAGGATCTGCAACAGCTTGCTGAGACTAGAGAGACTAGCAGTGAAAAGGAGACCTGCAAGGGTACATCCTCCTCAGGGGATACTGAGCCATTGCCAGCGACTGTGGAAACAGCAGGAGCTACTGGCAGCCACACAGTTGTGATTCCCTATGAACTGTCATTTACCCCCCAGACTTTTCCTTGCAGAGGTGCCTGGTTATATCCATAGCTTCCCTACAGTCACACATCCATTCTCCTGTTTGCGCCAATACAAGCACACATCCAGGCTGGAGGAAGCCATGGTTCATATCCACCTGCTCTGATTGAAGAGGAACTTCATCGTAACCTCTAGCCTTTAAGGAGAGACTTGAATCCTGTCTAGAGTGTTCAGAGCCAAGTCTTTTGACTACAGCTTTCCTGTAGGCCCTGGGGTGAATTGCCTATAGCCATTGGCTTACCGTCCCGCCCCCACCCCCCATTCCTCTCTCCCGCTACATGCTTCTCGTGGAGACAGAAGCATTTACTTTTCTATTTTAAGACAAACAAGTCACTCAAAGAAGACAACAGGTGCTTGAACAGCTGAACTGGAAGAGACTGCCAGTCTCTGACCTTGACTGGAAATGAGTCTGGCAGCACACTTACCTTTCAAGACAGGAAATAACTTTGTCCATGTCCATGTCCTTTCATGGATGCCTTATGCCTAGGGACAGAGTTGCTCAGCCTGGCAGGATTTCACTGCTCTGCATTTGCAGACTATACCTTACCTCCTCTGCAAAATAAGACCTTCAACCAACATGTCTGTAACATCTCTTAATGCTTACAATATCCTGTAATTTACAGCTACCTTGCTAGACCTGATCTTAAGATAGACCTGTATCATAAAAGCTGATGGGTACTTTACAAGCATAAATGTTTATTTTGCACTGGAAACAAATTTAGCCTTATCAGTAGATGTACTTCACCTTGCTTTGTGGAATACTTCACACTGCTTGGTGTACTTCACATATGCATGAAGGATATTGCATTGTTTGACTACCGCCACTAAAAAATGTACTAATATACATGTAGAATATGAAAAAAGTGCCTTCCATGCTGGCTGCCAAACAAGTTTAATGTTGTAGTACAAACTTAGCCTGATACAAGCCAGATTTTGTCCCAGTACCACAATCTCTTGTTCATCAAAAAATTCCATCAACTTCCATTAGAGTTGTCAAAGATGGTATAGCCCAGGCTTTCATCACTTGCCTATGTTTAAGCACATGAGAAGTCAATGGGATGGTTTGAAGCAGAGTGTCTCCCTCTGGGGGAAACTCTCTGTATGATTTACTAACACTTGGGGAACACATTAGTATCCTACACATGAAAAATGAAATCCAGATCTGACCAAAATGTGGGACATTTAGACATTTCAGTGGGTTTATTCTATTTTTTTATGGAAGTGTTTTCCTGAAGTCAAGTTTTCCCCATGAGCGAAGTCCATTGCAAGCTCTGAGTGCAAGCATATGGGGGTGAAGATATTTTACCTCTAATAACATGCTCTGTTTATTTTTAAAGGAATGGGAAAACACTCCTCTGGGAATCAAGTCAAATAATCAGGGCCAGCCTATAGACTGATGAAAATGAATAACATCTGTGAGTGCCTTTGTCATTTCTGCTTGTCCAAACAGATCAATCAGCCCACCCTCGTATTGTTTTACAGGACTAGCACTTGACAGCTTTGTTCACATGCTGCTTTTGCCTAGATCACACTAATCAGCTGGTCAGATAAAAGTTATTACAAAAGTTGAAGAAGTATAAATACACAGCTGCTTCTCTTACCTTCCGCTGAGAAGGAAACCGATAACAACAGCCAGCAGAATGACTCCCACTGTTACAGACACAACAATTATAGGAATCTGGCTCTCATCGCTGGATGCAGCTACTGCTGAGATGAGAAACATGAAATGGAGATTAGGGTTAAAATGACAGTCAGCACCAATACAAGTCTTTCTAGTGAAGCTGCTAGCGAGGTTTCAAGTCTTATCAGTTGGTTTCTTCTTTTATGGTTTGTGTTTTTCCCCTTTTTCTGTCTGTTTCTAGTTTGGAATGGATATGGGTGGAAAGGAAACAAAACCACATGCAACACTAAGCCAAAAAACCCAACAAGATTGCATCTCATTGCTGAATTCATAAACCAAAGCGTTGTAGAATGCAGCCTTTGAGTTTGTGAACTCAAGTTTTTCTCCCTGAGTTAACTGCATTAGAAATCAGAGATAAAAGATGAAAACCCAAAAGGCTCTCATTTGAATAAAAACCCAACACTCAGACAGAATATTTATGGCATGTTATTGCTAACAGACATAAGCGAAATCTACAAGATAAAAATAAATACCTGCACTTCATGAAGCTATAAACAATTACAAACTAACTCCTTGTGGCATCTCTATCACATGACACAAGGTACCCTCTGTAAAACAGCTGCTAAGACACATACATTTGTTGGATTTTTTATTGGCCAAAACTCGGGGAAGCAAAACTCTCCTAGTCTGTGCCTTGTAAAGAGCCCACCTGCCAAAAGGCAGGTGATAAAGATGCCAGCAGAAAAGTCAGGAGACCTGACTGAGAACTGAGTTTTGACATAGGTCAAGTAAGAACAAGTGAGCAAGCTCCTGTAGGCTGTAAAATAGAAATGCTAATACCACTTGTATCTTGTTTATTGCCCTACATGGCAGGAGAAGGAGCCCATTTTCCCCCAGGGGTTTGTATGATGGGTTCCCAAGCAGAAATCAAAGTCTTCTCACCTTGCCCTCTTTGGTGCCAGCTTAATTAGCTGCATGTATATAACCACCTCAGTGTACAAATCTCACATCCTCCCTGCAAAACCAGCTCCCTGGCATAGGAACCACTGCTCTGTGAGGGAAAACCTCATTATAGCTCTTAACCTTGTGCCAGCCCAGGATGAAGCTTCATCCACCCCAGAGAGCAGCAGGAATCGATTGCATACTGAAGAAACCTTTAACTAAATGGTTGAACTAAAAAAAAGGTCTTTAGCACAGGATTAACATTATGAAAGCTATAAAATAACTGAATATAGTTCCATATTAATTGTTAAAGGAAAAGAAAGAATGAAAGGTATGGCATTAAACATTGATGTGCACTGGGATTCAAGCAGATCTTCATATGGGAGCTCTCTGGTGCTTAACCACAAGTGGGGTGGACCTGCTACAGCAGTGTAAGTGATTTCAGAAAGATACATTAAATATTTAATTTTAACTGTTCCAAACCCCTGCCACCATCCAGAGATTTTATTAGCCTCACAAAGTTATGGGGGCTCCTTAAGATGGTATTTTACTGCTTTCTTGACAAAATAATTAAAAAGAAAAACATTTAAAGGATAACATTAAGCAGTGATTGGTGCTCTTTTGCACAGCTCAAGGGATGGGGAAATGAGACAAATTCTGCTGTGATCTATGGCAGATGAAAAGGCTGAATTCATAAGCCAAGCTGGGACTTGCTGCCTTTCAAAGTCAGGGACACACACCCACCCACTCCTGCATTGCCCCTTCTCAGTTTGGTGATATGTTCCTACTCCCATCCAGCACACCAGCTAGATAAGCTCACCAATGCAGCCAAATCCCAGCTCTTGGCAAGGTTTGTTTTTGGGGCCAAATGAGCTTGGTGGCATTTGGAAAGGATAAAGTAACAAGTGGATACACCCAGCAACACCTTCCACTCAGAAAAAATAAAAAAAATTGCTGAAAATTGAAGCCCTGGCTTCATGGTGCTTTGCAGAATTACGCAAGCAGGGAGAAGTATGCAAAAACTCCCAAAATCAAGAAAAAGGGAATTCCAAAAGTCCAAAACAGCTTACAGCTTTCCTCCATTGCATTTGTATTAAAGATAATTATAGAAACTTGCAAACTGGAAACAAAACCTGTTGTTCAGTCCAAACAACTTTGAGACTGTTTTTGTTTCAAGGAACAGCCACTAAAAGGTTTTCATCTGTCCCTGAATAAAAATCATTTGCTTTGACTCTAGCAAGAAGTTCAGATCTGGGTACTCTGATGTAGCAGTGAGATTTCGATCTGTACTTGCTTTCAAAATCTCTAGGATGTGCAAGAAAGCAGTGGGGGTCTGGTCATGCTCCTGACACTAATAGTGACCTTATATAGGGTTTTCGGGAAAAAGATGCTTTTTATAAGGTTTTAAATGTCAAACGGAGCTGCTTTTTGCAAGATACTGAGGCTTACATTGTATTTCAATCGTATTAAGTGTTAAAGAATCTGGTTAAGTCTGGCCTCAGCCAGAGCTTGAGCCCAACAGACTAACAATCCCCAATTCCCAAACTTGGGATCATACAGTAGGTATTCCTCTGACTATGCCAGCAACTCCTTAATATCAGAGAAGTACCTATTCCTCTGCCATTAAAATGTGAAAAAGACTGGGATGTGGGTATGACTAAATAACCCACAAAATTTCTAGTGTCTAAAAATATTTCCACGTGATGTCCTCCAAAATTCCTAATTAACGCAAATACTTACATGATGGGCTTTATGAAAGTGCAATTATTTTTGGACCAGGATCATAGGTAATAGATCAAATGTACATATAGTTCATGTGTTACTCATTAATAGACCAGAACACTATTACTCAAACAACTCTAAGCTAGAAACTTTCCAACTGAGAAAAAATATACAGAATAATTTTTTGGCATAAGATGACTTGGTTGCTACTTATAGGGCACAATTAATGGTCAATACAATAAGAAACAAATTAAATAGACTGTCCTTACTGCATCAATGTTTGCATTGTGATGCAATTTTCACTGTATTAGCTTAACCACTGGCTCCACAGTTACATTTGCACATGTATAATGACTCCTTGAAAATCTATTATGACTTAAAAGGTAGAATGCACTGAAAAGATAACTCAGCACCTTTTTCTCAAAGTAACAGTAATTGAAGTATTGATGAGTTTAAATTTCCAAGGAAAACACAGACAATAGTCTTCCATAGGCATGATTACAGTATTTCCACCATAAAATTCCTCTTCCATGCACACAGTATAAAATTAATAAATGACAGCTGGACAGACTAAAAGAGACAAGATATATCTTCTGGTGGACAAAATAGTATTTGACATGTCAGCAAAATTCTGTATTTGGGACAAAAAGAATTTCCCCACAGCTGTGTCTAAACACAGAAGAAAGTGCAACTGAGCCTCTGTGTGCCTTAGGAGTTTACCGCCAGAGAATCTGTTCCAGAATCCAGGCCTGGATAATCAGATTTGTTTATTTTAAAAAAACTGAAGAAAATTAAAAAACCCACAAATATAACTGTCCAAGACGTCCTACACCTGCAGTGCACATCTGTTTCCATTTCTGATTACAAGTCAACCTCCTTTTCTTGAGACTGTGGCATTGGCAGCCAACAGAAACAATCATTTAACTTGACAGGACCTTTCCCCAAAAAACACAAAAGACACTAACGCTGGTTCAACTCTTCCCCTTGCAGAAAGGGACCATTTCAAGGTTTTTTTTAGCCCTGATGTAGATATTTAAGAGAGCTCAGCATATTCTGTAGACAGCTTTTTTAAAGAGCAGGTCCCATCCCCTTTGTTCCTCCTGAGAGGAAAGACTCTCTTACATCAGGCTCCTGTAAATACAGTATTTTTAAAGCATGGAATGCCATGAATTTCTGAAGTCTGAAGATCCCCTGCCTCACCATGAGGAAACAAAGGACAGATATGTCAAGTGCAGAGTCATGATGTGTCCAATGCTTCCAAAGTCAAGACATGAAACCAATAAAAGGAAGTGCTCTCTGCAAAGGTATCGATCCCCTGACTTGTTTCTGGTAAGCGCTGCAGAGACAAGGGCTGACAGTAATTAAAAAGACTTACACAGTGGGCTGGTTTCAAACTCAAATCTTTGGCTGAAGCCTCCGTAGCCGGCAGCTGTCCGGGCTCGGATCTGGAAGACGTACGCTGAGCCAGGCTTCAAACCGTCTGCCGTAATCGTTGTCTCTTTGGACTTGATGATGGTGTAGCTCGTCTCTTGGTCCTTTTCCCAGCACCCCCACAAAAACCACAAAGTTCAAACACACACAGAGTGGCTCCCAGAGAAGATACACTCTTAACAACCCCCAGAGAAACATTACAAAAGATGACTGAAGTATGTATTTTTAAGGATTTCTTCCTCAAAACCCCCTCTCTGAAGGTTCTTTCTGCAATACAAAATGTGAGATCTGATTTTCTCTTTTATAATCAATTATTCTAGGAGACATGCAACTGGAATTTGCAGTAGAAGCAGCTTTCCACTGCTCAAGATGTACATGGCCTGGGGTTATCATACAAAGATCAATCCCAAGGCACAGTGAAGATAAAACCAGTCCCATCACCTTAGAAAAGGATTTTGATTTACACCAAAATGGCTTCCCAGTAATGTAAGTAGGTCTAAAAGAGAATAATATATTACACACTGTACAATTTTATGCCTGCATTTCTAGAACTACGAATTTGACCTTGGGAAGGGAATGATAAACCAAAACTCTAGGAAAATACCTAATTTTTGCATTGTTCTTCTGAAACAATGAACTTGAAGCAAAATTGCTGAAATAAATCTTCATCTACAATGCAAAACAGTTCCAGTCCTTTGATTAAATTTTTGTTGAAATGCTAAGTAACTACTCTTAGAATTATTTTCTGTAACACCTAATACAGACAAGAGCTCATAAATTAAGGTCTACAAATTTGGAAACTGCTTTTTATTCATCATATCTCTCAGATCCAAATTATTGTGAGTTAAATCAGACTTTTTAGTGGTTCCTTACCAATATTTCTGAATAGTTCTTAGAATCTGAGCTCATTTTTCTTTTTCCTTTTTAGTTTAATGGCCAGCTTCCCATAGAAAACAATATGCCTGGCTAAGGTTCTGGGAGTTTCTTAAATGTAAGATTACAAAATTTCTCAGCTGAAGCCTGCTTTGGAGAAATGTGTACAGACACAGACACAGACACAGACACACACACACACACACAGACACACAGACACAGACACACACACATATATATATATGTGCTTTTTTTTTTTCTTAATAAGGAATGATCCCTCTAACAGGAATGCCATCTGGCAAAACTTAGTTTTCCCATTATTTAAACATTTAATATAAATAATTCTTGTCCCTTGGAAATAAATGTGAATTTACCCTTATGAAGGGCTGAAAACTGAGAGAATGTAAATTATAGTAGCAACAAAGAAAAAGGGCAATATCCCCAGCCTATCTCAACTACTGGTTAAAAAGCAGTAAGTGAATATTAGGTCACATCTTTGCTTGTATGTCAGCCAGTTAGCTTTTCAATACACTGTTGACTTCTGTAAACACTTGGACTCTTGAGCTTTTCTATGGAAAACACTACGCTTCATTCTCAGCCTGAAGAAAATAAATCTAGACAGCATAAACTTGGACTGGCTGGAGCTGCCTCTCTTCAAAGGACTCATTCTTGAGGAACTATTTGCTGGAGCTATTTGACCCTAACCCTGGACTACAAATACAACATTTTAATCACCCTGTCCTGCCAATTTGTTTGAAAACAAACTAAGGAAAATTAAGAAATAGACAAGTTTTTTTTACTTTAATTATTTGGTTTACCCTTTTTTGTTTTGTAGAAGCTATTCTTCCCAAGTCATTCCATGGTAAGGAGTCAATGCACCCCAACCGTCATTCAAACAAGTTAATAAAACAATTAGTAATGGATTATTTCTAGCAACAACATAACCTGATTCTTGCTGTGTACTTTAATCCTCAACCCTGTTTAAGTCGCTAACAAATCTATTTCACAAGCTCTCCCATCTGCAAAAATAATGTTGATTTTATTTTTGTGGAGAAGATTTATTAAATTCTTTCCCCTGCTTGCATGAAATGCTTGAGCAGGTCCTTCCCATGGTCAAAGAAAGACAGAAGGAGTAAGGATCTAGTCCTGGTCCATGTTGAGCAATTTCACCTGGATCACAGATAGAGCTAATGGAATATCTTCCTTAAAATAGAAATTAACCCCTCTAAAAAAGTGATTTGTCACTCAATTTCATTATTTTCCTCTTGGGGAAAAAAGAACACCTTACAATTCCAGCTAAGGCAAAAAAAACTATATATATTCAGTCAAATCCTGAAAACCTGATTTTTGGAAAGCTAAGATTTCCAGAGATTTAAGGCAATATCACTCAAAATACACTACTTTGATAAAGTGCATTTGTAACCATTTTCATTTAAAAGACATTAATTTTGCAGGAAGAGAACAAGTCACCATTTGAAATGAAGACTAGGAGAGGCAAGTTTTGTGGGGAGACACAAGAGAAAGACAGAGAAAGAGCTGGAAAACCCAGGCAAGTTTTTAAGCCAAGATGCTCTTCTTCATATCACAGTACATACAATTTCTCTCCACAACCCACTTCTCCTTTCACAGTGGATAGAAAATCAACTGTGAAATTGAAATACTAAAGGCAAGGGATTGCTTGATGTTTCTGAGAGGAGACAGATGCTCAGTCCTCAACCCCTTCTATTTTTAACAAATGAGCATGCTCTATCTTAATGTGATAAGCCTGGAGAAAAATCTGACACACAGTTTTAATGTGTTTGTTGAAGACAAGGGGCACACTAATGGAAAACAACACCCTCATTTCAAGTCTTCCTAATAATTTACTGCAAAATCAATCTGACATTGATTTATGCATAAAATCTCTCCATTCCCTTCCATGACTCAAATAATAATAACTAAAAGAAGAAAACAATAAAGAGAAGGTACTTGGGAAGCTCAGCAATCAGTCCATCACACCTTTTCAAAATATTTGATTTCATATTCCAGTATGATGCCATTAGGTCGATCTGGCTCCTGCCAAGAAAGAGAGATGCTATTTTTAGTTATCTTCCCTCTCTTCACAGTACTGACTGGAGAAGGTGCTGCAAGACAGGAGAAAACAGAACAGATAAAAATTATTGTTAGTAAGATGGTCTGCCTCAACCAAAGTCAAACACATCAGCGCATCCTCAAATGCAAGACAATCCTTCACTACTGCAGATCAGTGAGGTCTGTTTTTACCTTGGTGGTATTTTCCCATTTTTAACAACTGGACTTGCACAGATTTGCAGCAGCATAACCACCAAGGTAAAGTTATAACATGAACTACTATCACAGCTTACACATGAACCCTTTCTTCTCAAGCAATTTTCAAACCCGTCAACATCCACAACTTCTCTTTTCAAAGATGTCAGGGGTCTATGCTATCAGAACTACATATTGATTATGTTTTGCTTTCTTTTGCCTGCTTTCAAGGCATATATTTTTCAGAAGACCTTAGATTACACAGGCTCCTTACCAGTTTTGGATTTTAAGTAGTTTATGGCTAGGTATCCTTTCAGCCCCCTCCTTCCAGAAGCAAGGAATACTACAACCTTTATAATTCAGTTGCTCTCCATTAATATCACTGGGGTGCTACAGCTCACATGGTGATGCCAATTCCTTGCAAATGGCAAAAGATTTTAATGGTAATCACAGTTTGTAAGTTTACAGTGTGCTTGGGGAAGCCACAGCATGAAAGCAGCCATACCAGCTCTACTCATTATTTTAAGATGCAGCCCTGAAAGGTTATCTACCCTTTGTAACACACTTGCATCAGAAAAAGGCTTGATCCTTTGTATTCAATCCGATGTCTGCAGAGAGTTTTTTAAGTTGTGGTTGCTGCCACCCCTGCTAACTCTCTAGCAAAAGCTGCTATGGGCAATGCAACCCTAACACCACAGGTATTTCATGCCAGTGATTAGAAACACCACCAAGTGAAAAGAAAAGGGGATGGAAGAAATTCATAGTCTCCAATTTGCAGGGCCAAGAGCAGCTTCTTCATAGATAAAAACAGGCCATGCCTGGATGAGGGACTTTAATTCACCCTCCATCCTCCTCCCTTACCAGGCCAGCACCTGCTGGATGACAGGGGACCTGAGGAGACCCATGGCAAAGACTTTTGTGGCCATATGGGGAATGGAATGCAAAGAGCAGCAGCAAACAACCACATTTCATCTTCCAAAATGTATGTGGAACTATAGAAAAAAAATTCTTCTATATGCAGGACTAGCTAATTATCTTAACACTGTAAAAATATCCAACCCATTAAGTAAAATAAAGACAAAAAAATACATTAATTTTTAAACTAAAAAGTAAGGGAAGAGCTCCAGACAATTATTCTTGGACTGAAGGCTAGCAGCAAGACTTCTCTGTTACAGCAAATTCCTACATCTCAGTCTTGCTTCAGCTGTAGTTTTTTACACTTTTGTTTACTTTTCCCACTTGGTTCTTGAAGGATCCTGAAAGGTGTTGGCTATTTCCATACTGTTTTCTGCTGGAGAGCTGGAATCAAGATATACAGACAGTGTTTGCCTTTTAACTGTGCACCCACTACTGTGCTCACAACTGTTCCACTGAGCGAATAAAAACCACCTTGATTTGAATGATGATCATATTATTTATGCAGGTACTGCATGGTGATCACCAAAAATTTTTCATCTGCAAAAGTCACCTTACCCCTCTCTTACTGACATCCTCAACAAGTTTTTGGGCTATGTGAAGGCAAATAGCAACCTAAATACAAATTACTAATCTGGTAGAGCAATTTCTGTCCACCAGCCTAGGTACCTAAATGTGTGCTGTGCATACATAGCCACAGCAAGCTGAGTGCAAATGAGATATGATCCATGCTCACATGTATAGTCAGATATATTAGCTCAGAGAAGACAGAGTGAGTAGTGAGCTCCATTAAAACAGAACAAAGCCTCTTCTGATGCAAGGAAGCTACATAGTTTTTAGAGGCATTAGATAACAAGCCTCACTGTGTGGTGATGGTGCAAAGTAAAAGGAGATTTTACAATCCTCGTTAAATAGATGATACTGATCACTTATCATGAGCCACTCAGATGCTACCATGTACAGGGAGGAGCCACCAAAGTACTCAAAAAAAGGCACCTATGCCCTCTGGGACTGATCTCCAATGCCCCTAAATCCCTGCAAAGTCTATCCCATGCTTGCAGAGCTAGCAGCAGAGGTCTGGCAGGATAGAGAATATCAGTGTTGAGCATGATACCATTTTAAACTACTATTAGCAAAAGTAGACTTGAGAAGAGCAGTGAGGGGAAACCTCAGCTCTCTCTGGTATTGAATGCTTCTCAGGAAGGTGAAAATCATGCAATTCTCAGTATCAAAATCTCCTGATCAGATAGTGGATTTTTCATCTACTTCATTGAGGTTTCCTGAAGCGTTTATAGGGCTGAGGCTTACAAGCGCTTTACGGCCAAGAAAACATTATACAGTAATTTCACGATTATAAGCCGCACCATTCTGACTAAAATTTTGCTCCCATCCTGGAAATGCGGCTTACACTCAGGACCGGCTAATATGTGAAAAATTTTCTGAAATTTCCAACTCTGGAAGTGCAGCCAAGGTGCTGAGCTGAGCACCTGCCCGTAAAACCTGGGTTTACGCAATTGTTACAAATTGGTTACTCTGTTGCGCGGTGGGTGGAGGCAGGCTCCATGCCGGCAGCGCGGGGAGGGGAGG
>PYHW01009688.1:760176-772157 GCA_013186435.1 Turdus rufiventris | reverse complement strand
AATGGGATGAAGTAATTTTATCAGTCACACAGTGGGACTCAAAGGGCCATTAGCAGAAAATTACTCTCTGGAGGAAGGTTGCAGTTGTGAAAAGATAAAGAACAATGGCTCATCAGCAGAATATCTCCCGTGGAGATAAGGATCACCGCCCCCACCCTCAACAGATGGTGATGGAATAGACATCTTTTATCACACTCTGTATTGTAATGTGCGGCTTATAATCAGGTGCGGTTTATATATGGACAAAAGAACAAAAAGTTGCCAACACCCAGGAGTGCGGCTTATAATCAGTGCGGCTTATAATCGTGAAATTACTGTAATTGAAACAGAAACATGGCATGGGGAAGGGAAGAAAATGCTCTCACTGTATTATCTCTTTGCATTTCTACATAGGAACTTTTAGGGCACCTTAACATCCAGTGGCTCACTTAAGGGTACTTTTACTGTGAATATTACACCTGGGTCAGAACTTAGGATTAAAGTTATAACTTGTCTTTTGTGCTGCAATTTTTCATATCCCAAAGTGTATTCAAGTTTGTCTTTGTCCCTTGAGAACAAAGAGCTGCAAACCATGCCTGGCTAGTTAAGCAAACAGGCTGGGCCCCAAGTTTGCAAATGCTTACAAATGTTTTTGAAAACTGAGTCTAGGAAATGAAAGGTCCTTGTACTAAGTAGCATTTAATGTCACTTTTATTCTATCTGAGATCTTTCATGGGATTTCAATCCTGCACAGGCCCTAAATAAGGCAAAGAGGTAAATTTTAGCCCCAGGATTATATTAAATCCAAACACCTTGCCAAGTAGGAACCAAATCCTAAAACATTGTTCATAGATGGAGATCATCTTCTTTTGAATGATTCTTCAAGGTATCTCTTGAGTAGATGTAGGACTTCATGTTAGTCCTTTTCATGTATCATATATCAAAACAAGAACACAATCTTTAAATTGCTTTGGCAATGACTATATAAAATCTCTTCACAACTTCTATGTCCCAAGATGCACCCCTGAGGTGCCAGGTCTTAGATCTCTTTGCAGTCTGAATAGGCCTTTTGAATGCCTCTGGAACCTGAGATGCCCTTATCTGTACCTTGAAACAAAATAGGTCCAAAAAGAGAGGGGGAACCCAGCTGAAGCACTCCATGACCTTGACAGAAGGTAGGGCCCCATTTTTGTAACACAAATGCATGACTAGCCCTAGCAACCAGATCTATCTCATTTGAAAAGGGATGGTCTTTCAGGTGGGTTCCATCCTACTTCCAGTAATATTCAACACAGCTCTTTAAGCTTGACACCAGGACATGACTTGACACCCAAGCTAGTCATGGTCAAGGCGCTCCCAAGACTTGCTGCCTCCCATCTGGACAGAAGGTTGGGTTCGTGAAAAGTAAAACCTCAGTTGGTGCCTAATTGTGTTGAAGAGCCCATTCTTTCTTTAACAAAGCTTTTCTCAGATAACGTCTCTCTAGGCTTCTAATCCTTGGACCTAAGATACCAGAAAAGTACCTTTGCTAAAGGCAAAGAGAGGAGTCGGATGCTGTGGTTTTGTGGACACTATTAACCCAGTGCTTTTACTTACTAGCACTCTACAGAGAAGTAATCTTGGCAAACACAAACCATAAAAAATCACCTTCAATTCATAATCACATTAGTCAAATAAAACAAGTAATCTGCATGCAATCTGCATGCACAGGGATGATGGTTAATCTTTTACTTCTGATCTCTGTAACAGTTCAGGAGATCTGCCTGGCTATGCACCAATGTGGTCTAAGGCCTCAAGATTTACTGTGCCCCGATACTCTGTGTTCTTGCAGTAATTGAAGTGTCTTTAGGGGAAGGAGAGGTGTGTGCACACTAAATTCAATAATTCAAGGCTTTCTTTTCTCTGAGTATCTCCTAAAGGAGCTAACAAGAGAAAAGAGAGAAAACAGAGGCAATCACAGCAACAAGCTAACGTCAAGTGACCCACCCGTAAGGACCTACTGCTTCTTATGGTAAATCTTTAGATGAACACTCAATGATATTTTGTTATTCCTGTAAAATGGTATTAAAAGAACAAATAGCAACAAATGCCTTGCTGCATGTGAAAAATCACTACTGAAATCCTTCCTGCAATAATTTGTGTAATAAAATGTGTCCATAAAATATTCCTTGTTATTAAGACCAAGTACTTATTGACCTATAAATTATGAAAACAAATCCATAGCTTTAAATGTTTATATGTAGTCTTTTTCTCTTAATCAAAATATGTTGTTAAATTGTGAGACAGCAGGACTCAACACACATTCCTTGAAGGACAGTGGATGCAACCAATGAAAGCTTTGCCATTCACAAAATAGTTTGCCATTACAAAATATTGCCAAAACTCATCTACCTCAGTGCCTACCTTTGTGGAGGCAATCCAGGAAGGCATAGCAACATCTCACCTCTTGCACTCCTTTCTCTTACCGACTGCATGAAAATTTCCAAAATTCACCGCTTACACCACAAAGTAAGCAATTAATTTCCAAAAAACCTACTATAAGGAATGTACTTTGTGTCAGGGCTATCATATATTAGAACTGCAACAGGATTACAAGCAGAGCCTAAAGACACCACAAAAATCTAGGCCCTAAACTATAGTGCCTTTGGAGTAAGACTGCCTTGTCATTCTTCATGCGCACACTACCCCATAAAACAGAGCCAGAGTATTTAATGATACCTAAAGGATATCACTGCCATCTCAAAGAAACACATAACCTTTGGCAAGGCTCTTAAAAGCATATGGTTTAAAAAAAAAAAAACTTGGATTCTTGCCATTTGTCTTCTATGTACAGAGTTGCACAGACACGCTCTCGTCTCTTGCCTATCATGGATGTGAGACATGTACTCTTAAAGAATGTAAACTGCCTGCAGATCCAAAAAATTTGCAGGCATGAGGCCTGAGGAAAACATGACCAGATATCACAAGAGAAAATTGGGTAATATTGAGCACACTCATCTCAAAGGAGGGAAAGTATTACCTCCAGGTTGTTCATCAACAAACACATTCAAGTCCTCAGCAGGAATATTGGTATACCACAGTTTAAAGAAATTTTAAGGACTCTGTATAATGAAGGCTTCAAAGGGCATGATCTGCAACATCAATCAAGGTAATTTTTTTCTCTTGAAACCTGGAAGCTTGCAAACACTCACCTGTATTTTGCAGGGTGCAATGTCCCCTTCATACAGCTACAGGTTGTTTAGAAAAAATTATTTTAAAAAGTGGCCTGGCAAGACTGGTCCTGACCATAGCTCATTGTTTGAGAAACTTTTTTTTTTTCAATTGCCAGGCCTAAAATACATTCATTTGTATTTACAGCAGCATCAGCCCTGTGTCCTGCACAGCCAGCTCCTATTAAGCTGCAATTTATTATGATCCTCAGAAGGGAGAGGGAGGCATTAGGGCATCACAGGTTGCCTGGGTTCAGGAAAAAGAGGCATCCCTGATGTCTCCAGCAGGTATTTGCACTCAAGGCCAATGTGTGTCTGAGACAAATATTTGTTGGAGCAGGAAAGAGAGGCGTGGAGAAATAGCTTCCTAGAGGGTGCAGATCCGCAGGAAATTCCAATACTTGATTTTGTTTTTCTAGTGCCTCTGGAAATCAAGATAGTAAGTTTTTCAGAAAACTGGGGAACAGTTTGTGGTTAAGACCGGAGCCAGATTTCTTCACACCACAGAATAGCTTTAATTTCCCTATATTCCATTAGTGGTTTAGTTGTGAAGCCTAGGAATAAATACTATCAACTTACAAGACTCTCATGACTTTACTCCTAGCAAGGTGATAAGAACTCTAGCTCTAATCCATCGAAGCATTTTTGGAAAATGCTTAATTTTAAGTGCATGAGCACTACCACTACTGTCAGCATTTTGCTGGATCGTAGCCACAGGGCTCAGCATTTTCCCATAGAATTCTCGAGTACATTTATCAGACTAGCTTCCATCACGCTTACCAAAGAGTGCCTTCCCTATCTTTAGTAACCTAGTATCTGATTTGCATTTAAGCAAAAACTTCCTTTTAAAAATCCACATTCCATTAAAAACAAAACAAAGCCAAACCACAGCTACTGAACTAAATGTAAAGTGTGCCTGTTCCTGCTCTCTACCACGACACCTTCTTAATTCATAAATTGGCTCCTTTCTTTGTACAAGACTTGCCGTGTCCTTTCTCTAGCTGTTATGAAAGCCTAAACGCTGCAAATTCATGAACTGTTTTTAAACTGCATGGCAAATTTCCTTCTCTGCCAAGCCTGTCACTCTGTATGCAATGAGTCTTGCTGATGAATTCTAACATTAAAGCCAAATTACTAAACATTCTAGTGAAATCAGGGGCAGGCAAATTAATTCCTTATATTTCCACTTGAAGAACAACTACTGAAAGGTGCATTAGGTCAGACGGAAGAATAGGCAAAGTTCTTAACTCCAACTCTAGCTTGTTTTTGATTTCCTATGGTATCTGGTCCCTCTGAATACCACCACTGCTCTTATCTCACCTCTCATTCAGAAATGGGAGAAAAGCATGAGCCCACCACTTGTCACAGGACCCTGAGCTGGTTACAGCTTTGCAGAACCACGATCCAGACCTCTTCCATAAGAGAGTGCCCGAATGAAGACTGGAAGGTTTGAAATAAAATTCTTAAAACCAAATAATAATAAGCAAACAGGTAATACTAGATCAAACCCCTATATCAGTAAAACCTCAAAATTACTAGAGCTGAAATGGAAAGGTCTATGTACCTATGATTATATAAAACCCTTCATTTGAGACTGATGGTGGCTTTTCTGGATAAGAGCAAAGGCTGCCCAGACTCCTACTGTTTTTAAGGGAAATGGCAGACAAATAAAAAAATCTAACAGATCTCATCCTTTCTGCCAACTCAGTTATTATGCCCAGTCTTTTGGCACTTTAAGTGTGACCATGGGCACTATTAGACCTAAAATATCAGGTTCCAAACACTGAGATGAAGTTAACTACTAAAGTCAGCAGAAACCAAAGTTTTACTACAGGTGCTTGGGAAAACACCTCTTGGCAGTATCAATGGAAATTTGTGTACCTTCAGCTTTCTGAATGGTAGCCTTTGCAGTGTGAAATATAGGAGCATGCAATGCCCCTTCGCAAGGAAGGAAGAAGATACAGCTTCACAGAATCATAAAATGGTCTGAATGGGAAGAGACCTTAAAGATCATCTAGTTCCAACCCTGATGCCATGGGCAGGGACACTTTCCAATAGACCAGGTTACCTAGAGCCTCATCAAGTCAAAACTTGAACACTTCTAGGAAGGTTGCAACCACAACTTCTCTGGGCAGCCTATGCCAGCACCTCAACACCCTCACTGTAAAAAAATTTTTTCTTATATCAAGTCTGAATCTATCCTCTTGTAGTCTAAAGCCATTACCCCTTGTCCTATCCCTACAGGCCCTTGTAAAAGTCCCTCTCCAGCTTTCTTGTAGAGCCCCCTTGGGCACTGGATGGTGCTGTAAGGTCTTCCCAGAGGTCTTCTCTTGCTGTCTCCATCAAACTGGTAGGAATGAACTGAATTTCTTCTCCCCTTCAAGTCAGCAGACTGTGACTTCCCTGTGCACCCTCCCACAGAAACTGTCATGGCGTGCCCTTTTTTACCCTCCTGGTCACTTGCAGCTCTCCCTCGGGCTGCTCTTTCTGGCAGTGGGTACTCCTAGTCATGCCCACTCATCAGCTGCTCCTGTATAAGCTGTGGGCTTCTGATGGGTCTTCGCAGTCCTCGGGGGTGTCCCTGGCTCAGTAAACCTTCCTATATGTCTTGATGCTCTGCTTTGCTATGGAATGTACCTTGTCCATGCTGTTTGCTTTGGCAAGTCCTCAACCCGTGGCTGCCCAGTAGGCAAAGTCCTATCAGGTCATTGGGGAGAAGGAAGAAGTACAGTAATTTCATGATTACAAGCCACACTGATTATAAGCCACATGTCCGGGTGTTGGCAACATTTCGTTCTTTGTCCATAAATAAGCCGCAGCGGATTATTAGCCGCTCTGTCGTTAGCAATGAGAATCCCTGTGCAGCTTTCACAAAGGTGCCAAATAGTAGCAGAATCGTGGGATCGTAGGGTTTTACTGGCTCGGCTTGAGGTCACGTGGGCTTGGCTCAGTGCTGCTGCTCGGCGGGGCCGCTTTGGGCTGGCTGCCGCTGCCGGGCTCACTTGCCCTCGCCTGCACGGCCGGTGCTGGGGGAGCTGGCCCTGGCCCAGCGCTGCCGGTCCCGCTGCTGCTGTGTTCGCTCCCCCTGACCCAGGGCATGTGCTGCCAGCACCGCCCCTGCTGGGCAGGCTGGCCCTGGCCTGGCACTGCCAGTCCTGCCACCGCCACATTTGCTCCGCCCAGTCCCCGCCGCATCCGCTCCCCCGGCCCAGGGCTGCCCGCCCGGCCCCTGCTGTGTTTGCTCCCCCTGGCCCAGTGCTGCCCCACATGGGCTCGGCTCTGGGCTGCTGCCAGCTTGCATTTCTGGTTGGCAAATTTCAGAATTTTTTTCCACAGATTAGCCACTTCGGATTACAAGCCGCACTTTGGTTCAGACCAAAACTTTGGTCAAAATGGTGCGGCTTGTAATCGTGAAATTACTGTACTTGAGGGATCTCCATAATGTGCCTGGTTTGAATGTCAGGAAAAACACAGTGCAGTTTTACTGAATCCAAGAGGGAATTGGAGAAATCCCATAAGTTAAGAAAGCTATGAACAAAGACTGTTGTGTCCTGGGGAAAAGGAGACTGAAGGAGAATGTGAGTCTCCAAATAAGTAAAAGGCTGCTGTCTCTGGAACAAGACAACCACATTCTTAAATTTAGGAGCAGCTTTCTAAGAAAAAAAATAATGAAGCACTGGAAAACAATAAAAAACACCTAGTGAACCTGTGGCATATGTGGAAGTTTTAAAGCAGGTTAGATGAGCACATCCTGAGATCCTTCCAGACACACAGCTTGACACAGACACTTGACTATCAGAAGATAAGTGATAAAAATAAAAAGGATCTTGACAGGCAGAGGTCCAAAATACATACATTTAGTGCCATTTACCAGCTGGCTCATTTGTGCCAGGGGACATTACAGAAAAATCTAAATTACTGAAAGTGGCTAGTCACACAAAAGGATGGCACAGGGATAAAAGCATCAGACTAGAGGAAATAATACTCTGCTTTCTGGCTCTGCCAGAGACTCCCAGCATGACCATGAGTAAGTCACTTCATCTTTCCGTGCAATGAAGATAACAATAATTCCTTTATCTGTATAGACTTGAGGGGCAGGAACTATTCTGTTTCCAAGCAGAAGCACTAGTTCTGTGCTTAAAGACAAGCACTGTGCAAAATTGCTTTACTGAGGCAAAACTGCAGAGACCATGACTGAGCAACACAAACTTAAGATGAACATCAACCTTTCAAACAGGATAAATGGAGCTGCATATGAAAGCATGGCTTTTGACTCTCCCACCCTGCAAAGGCATCACTTTTCTGCAGGAAGCAAAACTGGACTCTTCAGGCAAAATATAGCAGGCTTTTTCAGTCCAGTTAGTTTCTGAAGGTGTTGATAAGGATTTAGAGACAATCTCAAGAATATGCCAGAACGTTTCTAACATGAAAACCTAATTTATGGACTGTACAGAGACTCTCTAGTCCAATCTTTCCCCTTACTGCTGATAGGATATGTCCTAAGTCCTGGGTCACCACAGGCTCTGGAGGTCAAGGCAAAGCTATGGTACCAGGAGAACAGCCTGAACATCTGAGGGTGGGATTGCCATCCAGAAGCTAATGGTCCCAACAGATTTTAGCTGTTTCAAATGGTAGCTGCACATGCACTCTCTAAAGTGTCCTGAGGCTTTGGTGACATTGTCTCATTCGTCCCATGACATTGTAGAAAGATGGAGGAAAGACAGGCTTCACTGCATCCAGATTCCTCTTTGGGTTCACACTACTATAACAGGACCACAGATTTGGTTTTGGCAAGTGCTCCTTATACTGGTCTCTCACTTCCCTTCAGCTTTGTGGATGTTAGAAGAGAAAGGGGCATTTCAACATCAGTAACTGTTCCCTCCAAGGGGTTCCTTGGCTCTCTTCTCCAACTTGGACCAGGGAATGACTTGGATAGACCTAAGGAAGTGCTCTAGTCCTTCCAACTCTCTCACCATCTTTATTCAGTGTGTGGACTAGACCACTAAAAACTTCACTGAGTAATTAACATATATATGCAATACATAAAACACTTCCCTGTTTGGTATCACCCTGAACATTTGTCACTCTCCTTTGACCAACCCTAATGCTGCAAGTGCTCATTGCATCTAGTGGCTGGCTGAAATTGTGCCTTGAAGATGTCTGAAAGTAGTCCAAACAACAGATGACTGTATGGGGTGGCTACTAGGGCTCACTGCACAAATACCAGCTGCTCACAGCCATTTGCCTGTATCCTTCACAGGTCTGTGTTGACATTAGCTCTCACTTGATCCTGGAAAAAAAGCAGCTTACAGTACCACTGAGAACTACCCACCCAGTACAGATGGGAACTCATGAAGGTTTTCCTTCAGATGATGCCTTGAGTCATCCACAGGGGTATCATCTCAAGATCAGACATGTACAACAGTTTGCATGGGCTCAGACTGCTTAGATTGAAGAGACAGAAATCAAACCATATGGGTTCTCCACTATTCTGTTCCCAGCTTGTTGCCTATTAGCATGACTCTTTCTCCCTAGATGTGAATAAATGTGAAATTATAATGGTAAGTGGCATTAAAAATTGAATGATGCATCAGACAAGATGATTAAATAACTAGGTATAGATTCTGGGGCATATCAGCTTCTCTGCCTTCTGACATGATTATTGATCATTCCTAATCTACAGCAGAAACAAAACTGAGATTACCTCCTCTCAAACAACTCAGCTACCATTCTCCTTTGTTCATTCCTCCTCCCTCTCCCTCACACAAAGGGGAAACCCATTAACTAGCTCTAACTGATTTTAATTCAGTGATATTGAATATGGGATCCTAGCAATGTATGTAATTAATGTCATTTCACAGGACTGCCTTCCAAGGAGCAGCAAAGGTGAAGCATTCACATTATCAAGGTCACTGCAGTGAAGGTAAGAATAACAACGACTTGGATTTGCATTAGGATCCAATTACAGCGAAGTATACAAATGTTGCTAGACTGCCCCCCAAATGAGAAGTACTCTAAGAGAACTATACACAGCAAAGCAGAATTAATAAAAAGAACAATATTTAAAATGGTTTTGTTAAAATCCTATACAAATACAGTGGACTCAAATAGAATGTGTTTTATGTTAATTTAACTTGAATTTGTAAATTTATAGGCAGCAGGTAAAACAAGATAATTTAAAATCAATATATCTAGGTCTTAAGGCCAAAAGAGATAATTCAGCCCTCTCACAAAAAAACCAATGACTTTTCATCTTCCTTTACATCAATAACAATTCACTCTTGAGGGCAGATTACCAAATTTCACCACGCAGTGATGTGCTGCCCCATTGTGCCACTTGGTTAAAAATATAAAACATTTAAAGAGATAACTGATGTTTGTTCTAGAAAGTAGTACTGAAGAAAAAAAAAATATGCCAAAAAAATCAATACAGCAGTTATAATCTGAAGGCATGAAAACCAAAAGAGAAAAGGACACTTTTAAATATAGATATACACACATGCACACTTCCATAAGCCACACAGAAAAAAATCAAGAAGAGCCTTAAGTAAGGATGTATGTTTCAAGTATAATTTTAAAAGCTCAATGTCCCTTGAAGACTGTAAGTAAATTTCCAAGCAATTTGGCAACATTTTTCAGTTCATAAAAATCACAAAAACAGCCTGATTTTAAAAGGCCTGCAGATATTGAACTATCACATTTAATCAGTGAGAACTGCCTACGTGCATTTCTATGCTGTACAGCACTGCAGTGTACAGAATTCAGCTCTGTGGATTAACCTCCTATGGGCCTGTTTCTATCTGTGAAGAATGCATCTGAGGAAAGAAATAAATTTTGCCCAGTGTTATCTACTTGAACTATTACATAGCTAAGAAAACAGAAAGAAAACTTCCATCCAGTCATTCAACTGCCAGCAACAACTTACTTTGTGTGGTATTCAATCACTTAATTTACAGTACTCCAAGCAAAATTACTCAAGTCATTACTTCCTGTCTAACTTCTTGTGCATCACTCTGATAAGAATTTCATATTACAGTAATTTCACGACTATAAGCCGCACCCTTTTTGACTAAAAGTTTGGTCCCAAACCAGAAGTATGGCTTATACTCCGGAGTGGCCAATATATGAACGATATTCAGAAATTTGCCAACCTGGAAGTGCGAGCCGCGAGGTGGGGCGGGAGCGGGCAGGAGCAGTGCAGCCCTGGGTGGCAGGAGCCGTGTGGTGAGGGCAGGAGCGGGCGGCCGTAGGAGCCCCGAGCCAAAAGCCACCACCACCCCAAACCAATGTGGAAGTGTGAGCCGCAGATGTGCCACGGCAGCTGTGAGCTGTGGCTGCACTGCACTGCAGGAGCCGTGGCCGCCCCAAGCTGCCCCAGCCCCGAGTTGCAGCAGCCCCGAGCCATGGCCACCCCAAGCCAACCCAGAAGTGTGAGTCGTAGCCACAACAGCCCTGAGCCGAGCCGTAAGGGGTAGACAGCCCTGCAGTAGTGCCGAGCCGAGCCCGCACAGCCCCAAGTTGGGCCAGCAAACCCCACGATCCCATGATTCTGTTACTAATTGGCAACTTAGTGAAAGTTGCACGCGGATCGTCCCTGTGAACTAAAGTGCGGCTTATAATCTGGTGCGGCTTATATATGGACAAAGACCTAAACGTTGCCGACACCTGGAGATGCTGCTTACAATCAGGTGCGGCTTATAATCGTGAAATTACTGTACTTACTTACTTATGCTGCTAAATGAAATGAATGCTGATCACATAGGCACATTTTACCTTTGTATCTCAAGAAAGACACTGCTATCATGCATCATTTCCAGTGGCTGCTTAGTCTGGTATCTGCTGCATAAATATAGACCACAGGTTCCCTCTGGATCACCAGGATGCTGCTCATTTTAAAGCTGCTTGAGCAAGTTGCACTGGCTTTTGTTTATTGTAAGAATATGTCCTTTAAAGTCTGGATGTGATATTTAAAAGGCCCAGTAAATGCCATATCCGCTTTCAACCATGAATCTTTTCTAACACAGCAGTGTATCATGATCTCAGTGATGCAATTCTTAAGATCATCTCTTCACTAACAAGACCCGGAATGGCCAGTATGATAAAGCCCTGGGAACTCAAAAAACATCTTAGTCAGTGCCTCACTAATAAATCTGGTCTTCTCTGCTTCATCTTTTCCTCCATAAGGCATGTCTACAATTACATACTGAATGATCTTGGCAAAAGGATTTTCCGAATGTGGGGAAGACACTGTATTGATAAAATAATAAAAATAAAAATAGCAGTACTTCCATGCACAAGATAATCTTCCTTCCTCAATACCCTGGGGGAAAAAATTATGTTTAGAGACAAAATTTCTAGAGTGCTGTGATATATGTTATAAAGTAATTCATGTTTTGTGAAAGATAAATCATGTTTGTAGAAATAAAAAATTTAATAAAGAAACTTTAGGTACGCTGAGCCCCAGAGAGGAGAAAGATTGCTTCACAGGATTCTAGCGTTGCAGATACTAACAAAACCACAATTAGCAAGCTACAGTAATTTCACGATTATAAGGTGCACCCTTTTGACGCACGGAAGTGCGCCTTATACTTTACAGTGCCTTAGATATGGACAAAGTTCGGAAATTCACCAACCTGGAAGTGCAAGCTGCGAGCTGAACTGCACAGGGCTCAGTACGTGTCCTGGTTTGGAGGATAGGTGTCTGTTGAGAAAGGCAGGAACTTCTCTTTGAAATGGAGAATGTAAATCCCCTCCCTCCAAATTATTATAATTTTGAAATGAAGGGGCTTTCAG
>PYHW01009688.1:748331-759502 GCA_013186435.1 Turdus rufiventris | reverse complement strand
GCTTATAATCATGAAATTACTGTAATTAAGAAGCCTTAAGTGATGAGTTTCTAGCTATGACTTTTTACTGAAAATAATCTTCTCTTGGCAAGTTTTTCCTACCTTATTCTTAGACACAACTTCTAGACTTGCTTATTTCTGCAACATGCTGCTTCTACCTATATTTTCTATGATGGGCAGACAATGGAACATGTTTAATTCCCAACAACAATTTTTTTTCATTCAAGGTGGCAGAGCCCTGTGCCTGTGACATGTATCTGGAGTTACTCCAGGCCTTTTCTCAGAGGTTTCCAAGAGTCAAGGTTCCTCTCCTGGCATGCAGAAATACCCTGCACAACAGAGCACAAATGGAACACTCCATCCTCTTGGACCTGACCACTTTATTTATTTATTTTTTGATGTGTGTAAATAAAACAGGCAGAGGTGAATATTGCAGCCAGCAACAGGTAAACCTCTGGAAATGCACGATTATCAGAAACCCATAATATTATTGCAGCAGGACCATCTTTCGCTCTCCAATTGCTCTCCTACCACCTGATGTTACAAATGCTTGGATGATGGAAGCATTTCTGACAGGCTCTTAAGTCTCCTAAACTAGATTAATCTATATGCAGCACACAGCAAAACTACAGATACTTCCTAATGGTCTGAAGTGCCAACTTCTATGATAAATATATGCATCCTATGTGCAATTATGCCTGTTATCTCAACAGCACTGAGATGGCTGCCAGATACTGATTACCAAGTAAGAATTTGGCAATTATACTCCATCTAAACTTGTGCATGACATAATTAATTTAAAATACAGTAATTTCACGACCATCAGGCACACCGGACTATAAGGCACACCCCTGGGGAGTCGGCAAAATTTGCAACTTTGTAGATCATATAAGGCACACTGGACTATAGGGCGCACTTCTCTTTTTTTTTTTTTTTTTTTTTTTAGCAAGGCTCCGCTCCCAGCTACCCCTGCACAATTGCTGGCCGAGGCCTGGCCTCAACCCGGCAGTCATGGGCCCCCAGGACCGCCTGTACCCGGCAGGAGTGGTGCCTCGGGCCCCCAAACCTGCCTGTATCTGGCGGGGCGGGGGCATGCCCGCTGCTGCTCCGTGCTGCCTCACTGGGGCCAGGCTGTGGCCACCGCCCCTCGGTGCCGCCAGCACGGAGCCGGGGCATGCCTATGGAGCGGTTGTCCTACCTACACGGGGCCGGGGTGTGCCTGTGAAGGGGCCGTCCCACCTGCACGGGGCTGGGCTATGCGTGTGAGGGGGCTGTCCCGCCTGTACGGGGCCTGGGTGTGCCTGTGGGTGGGCTGTCTCGCCTGCACGGGGCCGAGCTATGCCTGTGAAGGGGCCGCCGCACCTGCACGGGCTTCGGACATGCATGTGGAGGGGCCGTCTCGACTGCACGGGGCTGGAGCATGCCTGTGCAGGGGCTGTCCCGCCTGCACGGGGTCGGGGATGCTTATGGAGGGGACATCCTGCCTGCACAGGGCCAGGGTGTGCCTGTGGAGGGGCTGTCCTGCCTCCACGGGCTTGGGGCGTGCCTGTGGGGGGGGCCGTCCCGCCTGCAGCCGGGCCGGGCTATGCATGTGGAGCCGCCGTCCTGCCTGCACGGGGCCGGGACGTGCCTGTGAGGGGCTGTCCCGCCTGCACGGGGCCAGGACGAGCCTGTGAGAGTGCTGTCCTGCCTGCATGAGGCCGGGGGGTGCCTCTGGAGGGGCCGTCCTGCCTTCATGGGGCCGGGGAGTGCCTGTGGAGGGGCCGTCCCGCCTGCACGGGGCCGGGGCTTGCCGGTGGGGGGGGTCGTCCCGCTTGCACGTGGCTGGGGCATGACTGTGGAAAGGCCGTCCCCCCGCATGGCTTCGGGGCGTGCCTGTGGTGGGGCCGTCCTGCCTGCACGGGGCAGTGCCGTGCCTGTGCGGGGGCCTTTTCGCCTGCACGGGGCCGGGACCAGCCTGTGGGGGGGTCGCCCCGTATGTACGGGGCCGGAGCATGCCTGTGGAGGGGCCGTCCCCCTGCACAGGGCCGGGGTGTGCCTGTGGAGCGGCTGTCCCTCCTGCACAAGCCAGGGCGTACCTGTGGAGGGGCCGTCCTTCCTGCACTGGGCTGGGCTATAACTCTGGAGGGGCCTTCCCACCTACACAGGGCCGGGGGGTGCCTCTGGAAGCTCCGTCCCACCTGCACAGGGCAGGGGCATGCCTGTGGAGGGGCCGTCCCGCCTGCCCGGGGCCGGGGCTCCCTATGGGTGGGATGTCCTCCCTGCACGGGGACGGGGCGTTGCTTTGGAGTGGTCGCCCCGCCTGCACGGGGCCGGGGATGCCTCTGGAGGGGACATCCTGCCTGCACGGGGAAAGGGTGTGACTGTGTAGTGGCCGTCTCGCCTGCACAGGGCCGAGGTGTGCCTGTAGAGGGGCTGTCCCGCCTGCGCGGGGCAAGGTTGTGCCTGTGGAGGGGCAGCCCTGCCTGCAAGGGGCCGGAGAGTGCCTGTGGAAGGGCCATCCCACCTGCACCGGGCCGGTGCGTGCCTGTGGAAGGGCCGTGACGCCTGCACTGGGCCGGGCTATGACTCTGGAAGGGCCGTCCCGCCTACACCGGGCCGCGGGGTGCCTCTGGAAGCGCCGTCCCACCTGCACAGGGCCGGTGTGTGCCTGTGGAGGGGCCATCACACCTGCACGGGGCCGGGGCATGCCTATGGAGGGGCCGTCCCCCTGAACGGGGCCGGGGAGTGCATGTGGAGGGGCTGTCCTGCCTGTATGAGGCCGGGCTATGCCTGTGGAGGGGCCGCCCCACCTGCACGGGCTTGGGACGTGCCTATAGAGAGGCTGTCTAGCCTGCACGAGGCCGTGGGGTGCCTCTGGAGGGGCTGTCCCTACTGCACGGGGCCGGGCTATGCCTCTGGAGGGGCCGTCCCGCCTGCACAAGGCCAGGGGGTGCCTCTGGAAGGGCCGTTTTGCCTGCACGGGGCCGGGGAGTTCCTGTGGGGGGCTTGCCCTGCCTGCACGTGGCTGGGGCATGGCTGTGGAAGGGCCGTCCTCCTGCCCGGGGCCGGGGCGTGCCTGTGGGGGGGCCGTCCCGCCTGCATGGGACCAGGGGGTGCCTGTGGAGGGGCCGTCACACCTGCACGGGGCCAGCCGGTGCCTCTGGAGGAGATGTCCTGTCTGCACGGGGCCTGGGCCTGCTTTTGGAGGCGCCGTCCCACCTACACAGGGCTGGCGTGTGCTTTTGGAGGCGCCGTCCCACATGCACGGGGCTGTGGTGTGCCTGTGGAGCGGCCGTTTCGCCTGCACGGGGTCGGGCCGTGCCTGTGGAGCAGCCGTCCCGCTTGCACAGGGCCGGGGTGTGCCTGTGGAGGGGCTGTCCCGCCTGCACGAGCTTAGGGCGTTCCTGTGGGGGGGCCATCCTGCCTGCACGGGGCCCAGCTATGCATGTGGAGCCCCCGTCTTGCCTGCACGGGGCCGTGTCGTGCCTGTGGAGGGGCCGTCCTGCCTGCACAGGGCTGGGGCGTGCCTGTGGAGGGGCTGTGTCCCTACACAGGGCCAGGGGGTTCCTGTGGAGGGGCCGTCCCGCCTGCACAGGGCTGGGGTGTGCCTGCCGGGGTGTCGCCCCGCCTGCACGGAGCCGGGTGTGCCTCTGGAGGAGACATCCTGCCTGCATTCTATCGGGGCGTGCCTGTGGAGGGGCTGTCCTGGCTGCACAGGGCCGGGCTCTGCCTCTAGATGGGCCGTCCCGCCTACATAGGGCTGGGGTGTACCCGCTGCCACTCCACCCCTTGTCCACCTGGCAGCTGTGGCCCTGCCGGCTCCCCCCGTGGCTCGGAACTCTCACTTCTGGGTTGAAAAATTTCT
The DNA here is from genome assembly GCA_013186435.1 of Turdus rufiventris. Classification (NCBI taxonomy): domain Eukaryota; kingdom Metazoa; phylum Chordata; class Aves; order Passeriformes; family Turdidae; genus Turdus; species Turdus rufiventris. The sequence continues at coordinate 755,655 of PYHW01009688.1, read as the reverse complement.
GAACTTTGTCCATCATATAAGGTGCACTGGACTATAAGGCCCACTTCCGGGGTCAGGGGAAAATTTTAGTCAAAAGGGTGTGCCTTATAGTCGTGAAATTACTGTAAATAAGGATTTGTTTTCAACATTGCCAAAGAAAGAGTAGTTTTCTCCTTTGCTTTGTACTGGTTTACCAAGTATGATCCTGGAATTAAAGAAGAGAAAAAATTTCCACTGAATTTTTCACTGAAGCCATTTCACCACTGTTTAAGAAGCACTGTTAACCCTTTAAGTAATCAGAGGGATGAAAAATGTTACCTGAAATAAAAGGAATCTCACTAGATAATCCCTCCTATTCTTGGCCAGAATTTCAGTGTTTGTCATTAATTGAATGACAAACATCTGCAGACTTACCTTTACTTTAATCACCAATACCACAAGATCCAAAGTATTTCCTGTTCGTCTAACACTGATGTTGGTAGACAAAACTTCTTACCTGCATCATCTGTGGAAATACTGGCAAACAGCTTACACCACATGTAAAGAGTACAGAGAAGCTTCTTTCTGAGTCATGTGAGAGGAATGTAATGAGAGAATTGTGCCAGTGCCACTCAGACATAGAGGCACTGCTCTTGCAGTGAAGTCAGTGGCAAAGTCCCTGGTTTACTACAGCACAGAGGGAATTAAGCCAGTGATGAACAACTGATACTTCTCCCCTTTGAAGGTTACCTTCTGACATAAAAATAAATGGGCATTGTGGTCATCTACATAAGAAGCTGGTTAGGTGAGATTATAGCAAGGATAATGCAAACCAGTCCAAACCATTCTATGATTCTAAACGTGAGAATCTGCAGCAATGTGAAAGCATGTGTTGATGACAGCAAGAATTTTTCCACTACTATTCAGGCAGCCTGGAGACAAATATGATCTGTCTCTGTCTGCCTTTTCTGGAGTGCCATTTTATGACACAGTTAATTAATCAGAAAAAAAAAAAAAAAAAAAGCAATAGCCCTGTGTTGCAGCATCTGCAAATCATCTTTGGAAAAGGAGAACAGAGACCTGTGTTTGACCCCTTTATAGACATTTTGATTGTGACGGGGGGAGGTGGAATGGAACTTGGAGTAAACATCTAAAAATGTAAGTGGGAAAATGATACCATAATGTATGACTATCTTATTTACCATAATCTTCAGCCATAGATTTATCACCATGCTCTTAACACATGCTGCAACATCTCTTCCTTCATCTTCTCACCCCTACTTTGCCTTCTAATTGGAATTCAGTCTGTGAAAGATAATTAAAGCTCTCATAAATACTGCCAGCAAGTGCACCCTTTTTCATCCAAGTAACTACTAACATCTTGGAGGAGACCTCATCAACCTCTGATAGAATACAGACTAATGTATCTTCTCACACACCCCACTCAGAATGGAGAAGTCAATCTTCCCACCTTCCACATAATTAAAGTCATCCACATTATGTACTTTTCCTTCACCACTCCTCCCCCTCTCCAGCACATCTATTACCCTGTCATCTGCTGCTTTGCTGTCATTTATTCCATTTCTGTTCACTGAACAAAATCCAGTACTTGCAAGAAGATCTGGAGCAGTCCTAGGCACCAGCTCAGTACCAAGTTTCTTATATTAGAAGACAGCACTTTCAACTCTCCTTTAAGAGGGATTATTTCCTGCAATCTACAGAGTTTATTCAAGCCTGGGAGTGAAAAAAAAAAAAGCCCTTTTCCATTCACAGTAAATGACTGTGACATTAACAGTGAACTTCAATGGTACCTCAAAGACTCCTATGGGCCCTGAAGGTTGTGCAAGGCAGCCTGGGGACTGAATAACACCCAGTTAATCCAACAGGTGGCTTCATTTGCTCTGTGAAAAACAGCTGCTGCTTCTCTTGGAGAGGAAAACACTCCTAGACTCAGCCAAACATCAGCTGTACAATTGTCTGATTTGCAGCATCTCTGAAGTTTTCAAACACCCTTACGGCAAAGGGAGAAGGTGGCTGCTGTGTGTGCCAAAGTTGTCCTGCTAGGGCAAAGTGCACAAAACTTCGATGATCCACTGGTCCATGAGCCATGTGCATGCCTTGGCCCCAGAATCATTACTTCTATGAGGCAGAGTAGCTGGAGATGGAGACAGGTAGGCAGGAGACCCGATAGTTCCGTACTTCAGATGTTTGGATATTCTCCCATCCAACCCCTGGCACAGCTCCTTGGGTACCTGCTTGGGGCTCAGCCATGGGGACTAGGGAGCAGAGGGCTGTGTGACATAGTGCCAGTGTCTTTAGCAGTTTATTACTGCTATCGCTTGATTTTGTTGTGGTCTTTTTTTCTCATCAGTGAACAGTTGCCAAGCCATTCTATTACCGTCAGAAGTCAAATAAAACTCTACTGTATTTACCAAACAGGTAGAAATTGCTCTCTTGCTAGATACCAAATCAAAAGAATCAGGATTTTTAGCTACATTTAATCACCTGGGCACTGGTACTTGTAACAGCTTGGAATGGACACTGTCACATTATTAAGAGCTCCCTTTCCAGCAGACAAAGCACAGTTCACCAAACAGATGAATGGAAGGTAACACTTTGTACTCAGCTGGACTTGGATCAAAGAGTCTCTCTTCTGACAGAAGGTGCAAAAGACGAAAGGAGAAAATTTTCACTCTTGCAAGCAATTAAGACAGACACCAAATGGGTCCCCTGTCACACTTTTCACCAAGCTGTTCAGCACACTTTATCTCTCTAAAATACTCTGGATAAATACATTGTTGACTGACATTTCTACCTTTAAAGCTGCAGTGAAACTGAAACCTCAATAATACTGAAATAAATTCAGAAAAAGCAACCCCAAACCCAACAGTCCATCTCCAATGGACTCTGGTGAGCCTTTCCTGCTCTTAAGTTAGTTTGGCAAACAGGTGTTGGGGGTTGGGGGAGTTTTTACTCTTTCCCTTGTGGAGAAAATTTTTCCTATTAGCATGTTAAAGGAACCTGGCTGGGCAACTTCCTGGTTTCTAGTTACTCAAGACAAAAGAAGGGGGTGGGGATGAATAGCTGTAAGTTGCTTTGTCCTTTCGAGGGGCCACTCGCTCGCTCTCGATGGCCCGAACGCAGAGAAGAGAGATTCTTTTTCTCCGTAGTGGACCAGGCCCCTGCACAATGCTACAGCTTCTTGCTTCTGAGAACAGCGCTGAGAATGGGATGCAAATGGTGAGCAGAGGTTTTTTTCCTTCATCCTTCTCCCACATGGGACCCCCGTGCCACTGCCACCTGCCTGCTCCAGTTGCTGCAACTGAGAAAAAAAAGCTGCTCCACTCCGCTCCACTGGGACTGTGAGGAGGAGAAGAGTGTCTGACTGGAAAAAAGACTGAGACTGAGTTTTGTTCTGTTTTGTCACTGATCTTTTCATAGCTGATGTTGTTCTTGTTTTGTCTTGTAGATATATCAGTAAAGAACTGTTATTACTAAACCCATACCGTTTTGCCTGAGAACCCCTTAATTTCCAAATTATAATAAACTAAGAGGGAGGGAATTTTCATTCTCCAGGGAAAAAGCTCTTGCCTTTTTCTTTTCTGGCAATACTGTCCTCTAAACCAGGAACACAGGTTAGGAAACATTTTCAATACAATTTACGGCTCCAGCCCTATGGGAAGGATTCAGCAGGGGCATGGAGCAGCAAGAAGAGTCCTAGTCCTGGTGCGTGTCCTCTAGCCTGTCACACCACACCTCCACGCCTCAGTTCCCTCATCAATAAACCAGATGCCTGAAAAACCTCCCTGATGAAGGCAATGTGTAAAGTTTTAGGCACTGAAATAGCAATTTACTGACAATAGGTATCCCTTGCAATGATGCTGTATCTATCAGATCTGCATAGAAGAAAGCTGAGCCAACTTGCAATTATTTGCATAATGACCATGTACTTAACCTTACAATTTTGTCCTAAATGAAGAATGAGACACTGTACAAACAGAATTTAAATAGCAGTTGTCATTCACTGACCAATATCAGAAGATAGCAAAGCCACAACAGATGCACAATTGTTACTAGAGCCCAAACAATATTATCAACTGACTACTTTATGGGGAATTTGTTTTGCTTTATAGAGATGTTCTGCAGGGGTTGCAAATAGCACTCAAGGCCCTCAGGGCTATTTGACTCTGGTGAAGTGCCCCTTGAAGCTTCAGCCAACATGTAGCAGAGGGTTTGGTGCAGCACCTCTGTAGAAGGCACCAGGCATTTTGTCCTTCATGCACACCCAGCTTTTCTAGTTGCTGTCTGCAGTTTTGGAAAAGATGGAGATGGGTCTGTGCCCTCATGTGCATCCTTACCCAGTCATCCTCCAGTTCCTTTCCATGTCCTTGCAGGGGCTGAGTTGCACCTGAGACAGAGTGATGTACAATAAATGAAATAACCTAGTCATTTCTGCAGCAATAGTCTTCCAGTGTACTGAACTGGGTGAGAGTATCTCTCTGTGGAAACTGTCCTTGCGTGTCCAGGTGTTTAAAGGCTCAGATCATAAGTCTCCAGCAAGGTCAGCAAAAATTTCATGCTCATGGTGCCACCCCTCAAGAGAATAAGGCAGAACCACGGAGATTCATGGCTTAATGATTCAAGGCAGGAGCCCATTGTGGGGAAGGTAGAGCTCTGGAGATGACAGGATAATGGTGCGTTGCAGATCAGCCCCCCTGCTGAGCTTAGTCTAATAAGCCACACAAATGCTGAACTGTGTGGAAGGCAACCTAGGTAATAGAATCATTAATAATCTACTTGGCTGAGCAGAATTTACTCTCCTTGGATTGAGGAAGACTACTGAAAGTTGGAAAGAAGCTATGAAGAAATGGCATACAAGGTCCCATAAACACTTGTAAACTGAAGCAGGGAGGGCAAGCCCAGTTTTCTGTTTTTACTTGATTCAATTTTGCTTCCTTTTATCTCATGTAGGCACAGAGAGCAAAGATGTACAAGTTTTGCACAGTAGGATGCAGAAGCATTGTGGGCAATTGCGCTGTATAGTCCTGAGAAGGCAGTAAGCAGTGCTAGCGCCCTCCGCTGGCATTTCCCACCTAATTTTCCAAATTTGCTTTTGAGGCATTTTTCTCTCTCTGCAAAGCCCAGGGGCCATATGCAAAAGGTCCCTTGTACCACCACCCTTGGCCAAAACCAACGGGGCATTCTGTCAAATGTACAAGAGAATTTGCTATTTTTTCCATCCATTTCCCCAGAGCAGTGCTCTCTCCAAGGCTTGCCAAAGCACTTAGAGGGTCAGTCCAGCATGGTCAGCCCCTCCACACAAAGAGCAGTGACTTGCCCCAGTTTGCTGCATTGCAGCAGAAAAACCCTCACCCAGCGGGTGCCAGTGGGTGCATTGATTCGTACAGGGCCTTTTGATCAGAGCCTGTATTTTTAGAAATTGTCAAGCCCAAAGAAACAGGAAAATAAATAAATGATAGCACTTTCCTTCTGGTGATTTGTATTGTACTGATCTAACTGGAAATCCCATTAGTTACTTGCTTTGATCAGGACTGTTCCTCCAGGACCAGGAGATACAAGTAAGCATTTCACCACACTGGCAAAGAGCATATCTGAAATGTGTTTTAATTAAAACCTTCCAACTCTTGAGCTTTTTGTAGTATTTACATGTAGCTGATCTTTGGCCCAGCTGCTGTTGAAGAAATATCATTTATTGCTGGGTTGTGTGTCACCTTAGTGCTACTCTTGGCTCTTCAGTCTGAGAGCTCCCCTCTCCCTGTCCCCATGTCCCCCCCACAGTAGGGAAGGAAAGGGCAGCAAGCCAGCCCTAAGACTTTATTACATTAGTACTTTCAAAGATATAAAAGTGCCAGAAGTAGCTTTTTTGATACCTTTCAAGGAATGAGCAATTTACTGTTGAAATATATCGTAATAGCAACCACAACAGAAAATGTGGAAAAACATTCCAAGCCTTACTGAAACAACACCTCTTCAATGAGAAGCAATCCAGGGGGGAAAAGCATTTCAGCCTGATAGTGCAAAATACAAACTAGCAACCTGTAATTCGTGCACATTGAGAGCTGGAGCTCAGTTCAGTTACAACAAAATCCTTCCTGGGATACAGAAGCCAGCCTGCTGTGTGGGTGCAGATACCACGCACAATGGCAACCAAGGGGGAAAAAATCTGGCCATATGAACAAATAAATATTACAAACTGCTTATTAAAGAAGGGTCATGCTCATCGCAAAAAAAAAAAAACCAAAAAAAACCCCAAAAAACAAACAAAAAAACAAACAAACAAACAAACAAAACCCTCCAAAAAACCAACAGAAAAAAACCAGACAGAAGGAGAAAGGGACCAGAGAACTACCAGGTGACCTTTCAGCACAGAGAGCCACCCTCTCCAGATGTGTGCCCAGTTAGGCAGCAATTTGGCACAAGGACATGAAGAGTGAAAGGCACCCGAACTGTCCGAGCTTTACCAAGCTGTCACAGAGATCCACATAAAACAAGGGTAGGTAACCTCTATGTTCTGTCCAGCATATGTTCTGCATGTTCATATATGCACAAATGCACACAGAATCACTAGGAATCACTCAAGATCATTGAGTCCAATCCATGCCCTAACACCTCAACTAAACCATGGAAATCTCAAGTAAACCATGGCAATCTCAACTAAATCATGGCACACACACTGCCATATATATACTCACACCTTCACACTCCTACAAATTCATTTTATCAGCATGATGGGTACATGGGAAAGGAGAAATGCCCTGTGAAGCTGCTACATCCTGAGCAGTGTTTCTATTTCACACCTCTCTGAATGCACAGCTACTGAAATGTAAATGTTCAAACTCCTCTGTTTCTTCCACTGTCATATTTTACTTTTGAGGGAGATTAATATAAAGAGCTTACTTTGGTAAAGAAACTGCAGCCAGAGAACAAATGCATTGTTTATTAAATGCCTACAAGTCCACTGCTATTTCTCTAACAGCACTGAAAGCATTTTTACATTCTTTTCTGGGTGTTTTGGAGTCCTGATGTCTTAAGAGTACAGTAATTTCACGACTATAAGGCGCACCCTTTTGACTAAAATTTTCCCTTGAACCCGGAAGTGCACCTTATAGAATGGTGCGCCTTATCTGAGGGACCTAGTGGCAAAAGTTACCAACCCGGAAGTGCGAGCCACGATGGGGAGTGGCCCCGCAGCAGGGCCGGGCTGTGAGGAGGGAGTGGCCCCGCGGGGCTGTGCCGAGCTGTGAGGAGGGAGTGGTCCCGCGGGGCTGTGCCTCGCTGTGAGGAGGGAGTGGCCCCGCAGCAACGTCGGGATGTGAGGGGAGACAGGCTCCGTGGGGCGGGCCTG
>PYHW01009688.1:702160-724373 GCA_013186435.1 Turdus rufiventris | reverse complement strand
CCCTTGATTTCAAAATTATAATAATTTGGAGGGAGGGGGTTTACATTCTCCATTTTCAAAGAGAGACTCCTGCCTTTCTCAGCAGACACCTGTCCTCCAAACTAGGACTCTGATGAACTGAAACATGTCATGATTTTCACTCAAGCTCTTCTGATTCAATGAGAAACTCACTGCCAGAGGAAATATAAAATCCTGGGTTTTTTTGTTTTTTAAAATCCTGTTGTTTTGTTTTCCAGAGGAAAAGCAGTTGAAGAAAAAAGCTAAATTAGTTTAGGAAATGCCAGATAATTTTTGTTTTTTTTCTTCTGTGATCTCTTCAGATCCCTACTAACAGGGAGCAATTCACTCTCAAACTGCACTCCAGGGATCCAGCACTACTTAGCTAATGACACCAACATACAATCCAAGTCGGGACTATTTTCCACAGTGTCATACTTGTACTGATACAATGGAAACTATGGAAATCATCACTGGAGTTGTATAGAGTTATATGTATTACACTTGAGGATTTTTTATATGTTTTTTACTGGTAAAATGCCCTATTTTTTCTTTCACTGGATGAATGCCTTTTGCTGAGGCTAGTACTCTAGGAAAAAATAAAGAACTCAGGCACAAGAAACACTTACTGGACAATGTGTCTTTAATGGGGGATAAATTATTACTTTAGTAAAGTCACCAGAGGTTTTTACTTGCTTTGTACAGAAAAGTCAGTGACTCTTCTTGAAGGCTTAAAAACATTGGCTTCAGTGAGAATGCTTTAAAATTGGTGGGACTTATCACCTATAAAATTAGCACCCTCACAGGGCCTCATATATAGGCCTTTAGTAGTGTACAGATATCTAACAAGAACTACTTGAAGAATCCTAAAACTGTACCTGAATAAAACTTGGCTAATCCCCAGCTGGGAGAACAAAAAGCTGTTTTACCTTCAGAATAGGGAGGGCTAAATCTGCTAAGGTGTTCTGCTTTAATTTCCAGACTCCTGTTGTCAAGGGCAGAGATAGTAGTCTACTGACTTTTCAAAAAATATATATATAGTTTTTGAATTTGCTACTTTATACCCTAAGATTCACCCCTTTCACACCACAATTTTCTGACAACAGGCAAATAATTTCTGAAAACAAAGATAATGGTATTTTTCTTGATGGACAGCAAATCTGTTGTTTACTGATGCACATATTTTAAAAATATAACCTGAGAGAAATTACACTCAAGAGAGAAATATATGTATAAAAACACTCAAAGTTAACTGTAAACTTTTTGCAAGTAAATACAATAAAGTCTTCAATTTGTCCCATGTGTCATCATACTACAAATATTTCCCCAACGTGCTCTGAACAACAATAAGGCTACTTGTTAGAGACATGAGGAGAAAAGAAAAGGGTGCAACTGTTTAGGTTTTAAAGAAATGTTGTGCAAGGAACTGAAGCTAGTTAAAAAGTAAGTTTAAAAGAAATAAAATGCAATTACTTCCTGGAAATATGTAATAATATTAAGAGAATTCTCAAATGTCCATCATGATCAAAACTTTTTCTTGTTTGTTTGAGAGCACTAATAAATTCAGACTGTATCACAGCATTATTATTTTCAAAATTACCAATCACTACTTATAAAACATACTTAATAATCTGGAAAAATTGAACAGAAATGTATTCCTCCCTTGGCCTCTACTTAACTGAGCAAGTAATAGTGACAAAGCAGCTAGTTTTCTCCAGTGATGCTGGTGGTGGTGGTGGTGATTTATGCTTGGAACTTAAAAACACTAACTTTAAATTAGGAAAATGTGATTTTACAGCTATACTGAGTGCCAAGGGGACTTTGCAGCTGTAGACCTGAAAACAGACATTAATGTATTCTCTAAAATAAACCGCATTTATTGAATTCTATGAATATCATTAACTTCTGTGACAATAAATAATAAAAACATTTAAAAAAACCCCTTGCAATATTTTCCTACCAGTCATGACTCAAGTCTCTCTCACTTGAGTTTTAGTTCATGATGAGCTGTTGCCTTCCAGATATAACTGGACTGGTTTAAAACTGGTTTAAAGTGTCACTACCTACTCTTTACTGCTCCAACACAATCTTCTGTTGCTGAGCAGCACATGGGTTGCTCCTCATCACCTTCAGCACAAATACAGCAGTATTAGGACAAAATCCTAAGAAAAGATGCACGGAGAAAGTGAGGGTGACAGAAACACATGGAGAAGGCTCAGATATTCCACCCTGCTTTTGGGGTGGTGGGCGTGAATGCCAGCAGAGGTGCTGTAATGTCCTCAAGTGCAGCTCTGGGGTTTGCAGTGGGAAACAGAAGCTGAGCTGTGCCTTGATCGGTATTAAACTTCTCATCTGCCCCAGAAGGACTTAGTTCCCTGCCAAGCCATATCCTAACAGAGCTTCAGGCACCATCCGGGCTTAAAACTAGCTGACAGTAAGCTCTCAAAACAAAAGTAAAACCCACCCTGAAAGAAAACCACCCAAACAGTAAAAGCCAACAAACTTAGACAGCCACCACCAATAAATAAGCACAAAACCCCCAAACAAACATAAAAAGAAAATCCCATGGCATTTGCTGAGTTGGAAATTACAGCCTTCACTTTGAAATGCACTAGAAACCTGGGAGAGACAGGCTTCTGAACTTTGTTTTTTAACAAGAGTTGTTCACCTAACTTGCTTGTGCTTCTCTGAACCCTGCCAGTGCTGCTCAGGCCATTGGCATGCATAAACATCTTCCTCTGGGATGGCAGCTCCTTCCCTGCTCTAATGCACCAGCAGGAGAGATTGGATGTGTATCATTCTGTTCTGAGAAGGGCAGAGAGCAACATCATTGATGGTAGGCAGAAGGCACAGTGGACACCAGAGTCTGGCATAACTCTCTCTCTCAGCTGCTGGTTTTGGTTCTGTCTGCACAGAAAAATCTACTTTATGAGTTTCCCAGAGCTCACTCTGTTTTCCAACACCACGCTGGACCACATTTATCTGAGTTTTTGAAGTCAGGCCAAGGGGTAAAATGAACATCAAGAAATGTTGGTATCAGGTTTTTCATGCCAAAACTCACCCTGGCCATGGCTCCAAAAGACTCTGGCATACCTGTTTAATAAAGTGGGAAGTGTATGCATGACTCACCCCCCCGCCAGACCTCTTTGATCTGACAGTACAAGTGACTCTAATGCTGCCGAAGGCTGCCATCTCCTTCCCTGCAGCTGCATCCCTGCATCTTCCAATAACCATACTCCTTTGCCTGGTGAAAATCAAAGGCAGAATTCAAGAGGGGCCCGATTCTGCTCCAAGTGCCTCCTGCAGGCAAGCAGAGAGCTGCCTTTGAGAGAGTGTGTCTCCAACAGGAACAGACTTTTTCTTTCTCTTTTTGTAGTGCAAACTTGGGAAGCTAGAAAGGACATCTGTATTAACTAGGAAAGGCACAAAAACTGCTAGCATCCCTACATGATGCAAAGTACTTCCCTACAATATGGAAGTCACCACTGCACCACTGTCCAGTAGCTCTGAACATCTATGGAGTCATAAACCTACTTTTTCCTCCATTGCTTAAGTTTCTTGGAAGCCGCAACTGCTCCTGCACCAGTAGTTCAACTCCATTTCAGTAATTTTCAACCACTTCTGCACCACCAAAATCACATTTGGAGCATGACAGTCCCAGCTCAGATCTGTGCTATACTCAGCAGGACTAGCTGGAGGCATGGAAATTGTGGCCTTAAGTATCTGAAACATAAACTGAACAAGGGACTTTCAAGGTATGGCTGAAAGGACAGCTCATGGATGGAAGGAGAAGGGTAAAATTAGTGATTCTGATTACACCAACTCCACTCGACTCCCTGTACCCCAATGTGCCTGCTATACTGCATGCCCCCGACACCCACGGGATAAGTTCTACATTTTTGAGAAGCAGTTTCCATCACAGGGTTTTGAGAAGAGTGACCATCTCCAGGCAGATTGAAAAGACAGGCCTCTATCCCAGCTTGTTTACTGAAAGTGAGCTAAAATGTGACACCAAACAGGACCATGGAGATTCTAGCCATGCCTATTCCTGGCAAGGACTACCCATTGTTTATTCCACGTGCCTGCGCCACTCTAGTACCCATGCACACACAGACATGGGTGTCTGATGCCATGCTGCTGGCTGAGTCCACCCAGGAGTGCAGCGGGACAGATGAAGCATTTGCTCATTACACAAACTCTTCCTGGTTTGGTTGCCAGTTTTAAGGCAAAACATACTGAAAAGTCTCTTCTTGTGTAATCAGAAGTACAGTAGATAAAGATAATAACGTTACAAGTGTGTCAAGACTAATTCAGACTCCAGTGCAGAGCCTGAAAAAGCACATTAGTTAGTATCACAATGTCTAGTCACAGTACAGGAACAACTTGAAAGTATTAAAAACAACCCTATAAGCACATGCTTACTTGTACAGGCCATTGTAGGTGGGTCTGATTCCTTCCTAAAATAGTCTTCTTCACACAGGCAAGATGTGGATGCTTCATCAAGTGTGTAGCTGTGAGGGGGACATTTGCTGCAGGATGGACTGTGGGGTGAAGCTTTGAAGAACCCAGGTCTGCATACTGTGAAAAGAAGAACCACAGGCTAAGCTCTCCCATCATAAAATTAGTCTCTTCACATCTCCTTTTAAAAAACCCCCATATCTTCAGCTATAAAACAGACAAATATTCAGGAGCTATTTAGTTTGCATATTTTAAAACAGTCTATGCCACTAACAGATAGTGAATACTTAAATATCTGCATGCAAAGAGAATGCAAATTTGTTGATTATTTAATTTGCCTAGCATCTGCCATTGCTGGGTATTTATTTTCCTTGTTGAATGCATTAGAGGTAACATCATCTGGGCTCTTAGAAAACATTACTATGATTTTTTTTTCTTTTTTTTCGTTCAGTCTTAGGAAAACAGGCATTTCATGCTTTTTGTTTAAGATGTTCTACACCCAGAAATCAATGTCTCAGCAAGCAAATAGCAACACAGTGGTGGAGGGGATCTCAAGATCGACATCTTTAAGACACTGTGATAAGGCTACTTCCCTAGGGTCTTTCCCCTGCAAACTTGTGATGAATTTTAAAATGCTCCATATGACAGGCTGTTCTGGGTATAGTCTGAACCAGGCATGCTCACCATACAAGATATTTCTTCCAGCTCCAATACATATGCATGACGAGGCACAAGGACTTATCTGAGAGCTACTTTTTTTCTTACAATGGCTTATGCATGGCTTTTCTTACCCATGGCTATAGGTAGCTTGGGATTTTTTAAAGTAGTTTGAAATTAATACAATAAAATCTTGTTTCCATCCTCATGAAACAAGTGCTTTTTCACCTATGTAAAGCTCTCTGCACTTCACCTGTGTGCACACTCAGCCAGAAGCAGTGACAGCCACAGGTTTTTAGGAAAAAAAAAACCAGCTGGCTCTGTATATGTACCATTATATACAGAATTGCAAATGCACTGTTAGCAAAGGAGGAAATGTTGATTTTCTCTTTGTCTCAAAAAGCACAGACATGGAGACATGTTAAAGCAGCTCTGAAGTGGTGTAACCTTTCTTCCTTCTGAGTTGCTTTAAAATATTTCTGCCCACTATGATATTAATGATCTTGTATTAGACTTGAATAAGTCACCTGGAAATCCCAGAGCCTTCCCATCTGCATTCAAACCATCCCAGTTGTAATTAGCTTAAAATAAAATTAGTTCACAGCAAAAGCACTAATATTGTCCCATCAGGAATGTCCCAGACAATCCCAGCATGTGCTACAACTCAGCAAGTGAAGACAGAATTCATCTTCACCATAGGTAAAGTATAGGTTTTTACTAGTGATTCCTTTTCTCTGATGGACCAACTAGGACAACTACTTCTAAAGTTAGCTCTGCTTCCTGCAGTATCATAGAAACCCCCTTGGCATCTTCCCTTTTATGTCAATAGTTTCTTCACCAAAGGTGAGACAGTTGCACATCAATTCCCAACTCCCAGAGCTGAATAGAAGTCTTTGGTGATGAAGATCACTCATGCATTAAATGTGTGATTCAAGAGCATCCAACAGACCTCCCCCAGACACCACCTCCACAGCGTTTCCCAGATTACACACCTCTTACACCAGGCACCACACAGCCCTGAAGCAGGTCCCAAGCCCAGCACAGGCTGCCAGGTCACCTTCATAGATCTGCAGTCTCCACCTTAGTGTAGGAGGTGATCATCCCCTCCACCTCCCCAAACCAAGCATCCTCCCACACTGTTCTACAGCTTCCCTTTCTTCCCGTAAGTTATTCTCAGGCAGAAAACAACTGGTTGGACTGGAGAGATTTACAGGTTTTAAAAAAACACTTTCCAAAATTGCTCATCATCTAAATAGTGTTCCATTCGTAGGCTGTGGTATCCATCTGCAGGGTGCCGTTATTCTGCTTTGTGCCCAAACACCAGGACCAGTGAACAGATCTAGGGCTGAATCTTGTTCTTTCAGCAGACATGCCACAAGCTGCCCTCATGCTTTATGGCACATCTCTCAGTTTCTAGCACATACTTAAGTTCTTGTATTTACTTTACAATCACTTTCAAATGCTGCCCTACCTATATCAAGGACTGTTATACAGTCTCCGGAGAGTCTTCTGGGATATCAGACCACGAAATGGTTCCTCTCAAGCCTACAATTTTTATATCAAAGCCAAATCAAACACCCTTGCACATGCAGACAACAGAGATGGGGAAATGAAAGCATGAAAATGATGCAACATGTAACGACAGCAGCGCACCTCTAGTGTGCAGTCAATGTAATTAGCCCTCAAAAAAGGATCTGAATTTATCTCATTATGTTCTATCAAGACAGATAGAAAATCATTACAGCACAAGAGTTTACTGTGCTTCTATTTTGTGCAAAGCAGCAAATGCAAAATAAGTCAGTTTTTCTTGACAGATTTTAAACGAGGTGCAGCTTGTTGATGTTGGTATGATATGTAGCTCAGCTTAAAAGGAATGTGTGGTTTCCATGAATAAATATGGAGCCAACAGATGCACAAGGCAAATAACCTGTGTTTTAATGAGAGATGTGAAATATAACTGAACTAGACTAATTTTTGTATAGGCTCTCATGGGTCAGGTAAGTCCCATTTATATTCAAAAAGTATTAGGAGTAATACTCAAGAGCATTACTTTAAACTGAAGATTTCAGCATGAGTTCTCAAAACAGACAGTCCTGCTGGACTGAGGTGAAATATTCCTCTGTCATTAGAAAAGAAGAATTCAGGGACGGGAGATGGGTTATGCAAAAGAGGCGACTATAGAAAATCAAAATAAACGCAGGAAGTGCCACAGGAATGGTGTTGGCTGAATCCACACACCTGGAACAGATGCTTTGGGGACAACAGGGATTTGCAGGGCTCCCCCAGCACACTCTTCCAGGCTCTCATGAACAGCGGCTCCTGATGGAAACCATGCTTGCACTACCATATTCAAGAACAGAAGCAGCTATAACTGCATGGATGTCTCAGGCACATCTTGTATCTATTACAACACTTTGCTCTGTATCCTTTCCTGCGTTTGTTTTGTGCACAACACAAAGGAGAGGACAGCCCGTGAGGCGGTTTAAGCAGCAATCATTTAACAGACAGAGATGCTGTGATGAAACTAACCCTGTTTAGATGCAAGCTGATGCAGGTGCACCCTATGCCAATTCAGGTGCACCCTATGCCTCCACACTGCAGAGCAAGTATCACAGTAGGTTGGTGAGCTCACTTTGGCTGAGCTGAAACAGCCATAGGAGGAGCTGGTACCCTGTCCATTTTCTGCCACCAGTGGCAATGTCTCAGACATTTTGCAAATTTGTTTCAGAGCAGAACA
This sequence comes from Turdus rufiventris, assembly GCA_013186435.1. Lineage (NCBI taxonomy): Eukaryota > Metazoa > Chordata > Aves > Passeriformes > Turdidae > Turdus > Turdus rufiventris. Next base: position 716,524 of record PYHW01009688.1, on the reverse strand, counting down.
GGGCCAAAACCAACTTACCTTGCATGTATCTTGGGTTTTGGTCTCTATCTTACCATTCCTCTTCTAACAGTCAATCTTATAATCTCTTCATGAAGTATACATGACTTTATTTAAAATTACATGGGTGTCTGGTGTTTAATTCCTAATTAAATCTTATTTTAGTCTTATATTTTTATCTCAGTATTTCCAATTCACTAGCTATTGAATGGATACATTCATACATTCATACATTCATGGATACTAGGACAGTTCTACAGATAATGGTACTATCTCTCTTTTAAAGGGGATAGGAAAGCAGGAGAAATAAAATGAGCTTAAGATTCCCCATAATCTGCTTCAAATCAGCTGAAAAGAAATTAAATCAAGTTTGAAGCTGTTGATCAGATCTGCTTATTTCTTCTTAATATTAAAACGCTTTAACTGATTAACAGCCAGTGATGTGTGAAAACAGTCTTTAAATTAAATCGGTATCTAGAAAAAAAATATTATTTTTAGAGACAGTAAATATGCCATAAACAACCTTCTAGTGTTACGTACAAGTGAGATGTGTTTCTGTAAGTAACATTATTATTAGCAAATCAATTTCACTCTTTTTATTTTTAATAGCAACCACAAAATGTGGCAAGCACAGAGCATTAACATCTCTGCAGCCTCTTGCTGCACACTTTAAAGGGGACAGAGATGCTGTGGGGAAGGATGGCAGCAAGACCATCTTGGGATTGCAATGGTATGAGCTGATCCCTTAAACCAACAGCAGTCAGATTAGAAACTGTCTTTGTAGCTCGCAGAGGGGAACCCACAAGAGCCATGATGAAAGACAGCGGCTCCTGGAAGGTATGTGGATGCATGGAAGTAGAACCTCCAGTCCTCTTACAATGAAAGCTGGCCTCTGCTACATGCTATACCACTAGTAGAGACAGTGAGTACAAAGCAAAAAGAAGGGAGAATAAGCCAGTAATACCAACCAGCTGGGACTACTTGGCAGATTATTTTCTGCAAGCTTTAACATCAAATGATTTGCAGCTGCATCCCTGTAACAATCCCTTCCCTGAACTTTGGCTGGAGACTGGAGCCAATAGGCAGGGCTACTCTCCTCTCCAGCTACCCCATGCCTTTGCTGCACACTAACCCAAGCCAAAACATGCTGGAAGCAAGGACCAGATCTGAGGCTTTCCATACTCACATGACCATGTCGCTAAAACCATCCAAGTATTACAGAATCACAGAATCATTAAGGCTGGAAAAGACCTTCAAGGTCATAGAGTCCCAACCTTTGACTGAACACTGCCATGTCAACTAAACCATAGCACCAAGTGCCACATCCAGTCACTTCTTAAACACTCCTAGGGAAGGTGACTCTACCACTACCCTGGGAAGCCTGTTTTAATGCTTGAAAACCCTTTCAGTGAAGAAATTCTTCCTTATGACCAACCAGAATGTCACCTGGTGCAGCTTGAAGCCTTTTCCTCTCATCCCTGTCGCCAGCTCTCAGGGAGTTGATTTCTTTCCTAAAGTATGTCCAGCCTTCCTGGGCCCATTTGTTATTAAGGACTGTTTCTGAACCAGTGTCCTGAACAGGCCAAAGTCTGTCCTCTGCAAGTCCAAGGCAGGCTTTGTAGACCCTTTTCCTTATTTCACCAAGAATTGAAAGCTTTATAATTCCTCAGTCACAATGCCCAAGGCGGGCTTTGACCACCACATCTCCCACCAGCCCTACTCTCTTCATATGCAGCAGGTCTAGCAGGGCACTGCCTGGTAGGCTCATTCACTAGGTGTGTCAGGAAGTTAATAATCCACATAGTCCAGGAACCTCCTAGACAGCCTCCTCTCCACTGTGCTGAGTTTCTAGCAGACATCCAGGAAGCTGAAGTGTTCCACAAGACCAAGGAATAATGTGAAACTCAGCCAGCTTGTTGAATACTCTATCGGTCTCTTTATCCCATAATTAGTAATAGCGGGAATTCCAGTTTTGACTCTGTAGAGAGAGAAGCTAGGCAAAATGGCCCTATAAGCCTTGAAATCCCAGGAGATATAAAAAATGTCCAACTTATTACTCTCTTTGCACTCTCATGATGCTAGGAGGGTAAGCTCACAGTACGTAAGTGCTTAGGATCAGTAAATTGAACTTTCATATGTCCCAGAATAGAAAACTTAAACAGGGATTACACTGTCTCCCTTGCAGAGCTTCAAATTAGTCTCCACACTAATCAGAAACCACAAGTATAACTCATAAGGTAGTGCCACTAATCCATAAATAAAGCTGAAGAACTAAATCTAATGAAAATTAATGAGGATAAGGATGCTTACCCTAGATGGAGCACAGATTATCCAGCTGAACTTGAGGTTTCCTCCCCAGCCTGGAAAGTCCCTTTGCTTCTCCTTTACATCCCCAGTCCTATTTACTTTTCCAGAGTGCGAGCTTCTTCAGACAGGGACACACAGCTCAAATTGTCATAACTTCTAAAAGTAACCACGGTGTAAAACTTTCTGCTCCATGAGCCGACCCATAATCCACAATGGGGAAGCTCTCAGCTGAAACACAAGCAGGATATGGAGGGATGTGTGTGCGTGCATGTGTGTGTGTGCGTGTGTGTGTGTTTGTGTACGTGTTTGCAGTTCTGCTTTCATTAGCACATTGCTCCGGTGCAGGGAATATGCCTCGAGATTTGAAGGATCTGAGCAAAAACAAACTACAAATAAATCAACCCCTCTTCTCCAGAGCTGTCATGCCTTGAAGTGTTTGCACTGAGAAGAGGGTGCTGCTGCTTCTTAGATGCGACCAAAAGTTATAAAAGGGTTTAGTGAAGTACAGTCTTTACAATGTGGAATCAATTAAAATGCTGAGAGGCTCCAAGCCTCAGCTTGTACTCCTGACACAATCTTTTACTTACAAGAAAAAACAAAACAAGAAACCACAACATACTCTTTTCATGTCTCTCAACAAGCATAAACATATGAAGTCCAAGTTCTTCTAAAAAGTATTTCAAGAACTACAGCAACCCATTACAGAGCATCTTTCTACAGAATTTACAAGCAGGCTCCCAAGAGCTAATCCAGTCCTGTCTATAAGCTTTCCAGAACTGCAGGCTGACAATGAAATTGCCAAAGCTACAAAGCTACAGAAAAATGTGTAAAATGCCCTGTTTATATCTCTTTTAGGCTTGGTCTCTTCTATTTGCAATACTGCTATGTTACTTCCTGTAACATGCCCTGGGGATTTGAAGGGAATTAAATAAATACCCACTAATAAAACGCTGTAATTCGAAGCTGCCGGTTTGCTTCAATCCAGTAGACTTTCAGGAAGTCCAGCACCCAATGTTGTAGTCCAAGACCTGCCAAAGGTCCTTTTAAATTATGTCCTGGAGCTTGCTGGACAAGTGAGGCATCTACAGGCTCTGCACTTTGAAAAAAAAGACTTGGCCCCTAGCTTGGATCTAAACCAATTCATGCATATCAAATGGAAATATTCTTTTAAGCTTTTTTTCTTTTGTTCTAAGAAAATGTTGTCTTTTGATGCTGTCCTTCCCAACCCCACACTAACTCAGGCTGAATTATTTCCACTCAGTACTGAAATAAGCTCTACCTCTGAATACAAAAACAACCTAAAAAACTAGAATATAAATAAATTAGTACTTTCAGTTCCTTCCTCTGAAATACCACTTTTTTCTATCACATGGCTCACTAAATTGTCACACAACAATTGATGATATAAGTGTAGTTGCTAGAAAATGAAGAATTAACTGCCACTAATGACATTAATGCCTTTTTTCTAAATGGCATAAAACTTCATGACATGGCATCACTCTGAAAAAATCATCAAATTTCCAAGTAAACTACATTTTCAAGACATAAAAATACCTAGAACACAACACATTTGAAAATGCTCATGCTTACATTAGTATCTTAATGGGCTATATTTCTGCACATTCTGACTTTGCTCTAAAGAAGATTTTAAAGCCATCAATGATGCAAAACCTGAGTCAAGCCTATACTCTCAGTAGTGTGATGGAGGAGCAGGGAAAGAGATTTATCCTGGCATATATGCAAACTCACACTATCATTTGGGTTTAATTTCGCAGAAGGAAAGCAAGCAACGGAAAATAAATACTCTTAGGGGAAACAGATTTTTTCAAAAGCATTTAGCACTGTGCAGGCTTGCTCCCTCAGGTTGTGTCCAACTGCAGGGCTAGATGGCTGTGCTTTGGTTTTATGAGGTCTTCCTTTTTGCCAAATTTTCCTGTACAAAAAGAACCTGAGAGAAACTGGTACATTTCTAGACAAAGTACTTAAGGTGAATTATCATTTCCTAGCAAACCCAAAATGTCTGTGACCAGCAGCTGCATGCTCTTGCATGCATGTACAAGAGCTCCTTTAGCTCTCAGCACAGGCAGCACCTGCAGTCTTCCTTGATCCCTGGCTACAAGGGACAGATCGAGGCTGATCTCACTCAATCCCAACTATCTGGCTTACAATAAAAAAAGGAAGTCCACATCCTGTTGCTACAACTTTTTTGCCTATTATATTTATAAGTTGTTTATCTTCACAGATCTCTATGTCTATAAAAATCTGTGTATCTTCACTTTGTTCTCTGAGATCTGTGCAAAGATGCACTTATATTACTCCTAAATTGCTGTTTTTGGTTTTTTAATGAAGACAAACTGAAATAATTTTACTCCCTTAAACAGAGGAAGCCATGAAATACAATGCCGCATCTAAAGGAAAAATACAATTTAAGACACAGAAGACAGCAAAGACATGTTTGTTTCTGCACACTTGTAAACATAGCTTAAAATGCTTGGCTCCACACATAATCCAAGAGGCACAGGAGTCTTATTTTGGGGGTTTCTGCACACAAAAACACCACTCGGGTTATCCTTTGTTATGCGAACCACGACTTAAACATTCAAGCTGCACTGTCGTGCTAAGCGAGCGGAAGATTGATGGACAAGCCACAGAACTCCCTCGAGTTCGACAGCAGCATTGACTGAATAGCAATAACAATCATCATCCCTAATGGCAGCTGGGGGACAGGATAAACCTAAAAATGACACAGCTGAAACCCCCGTGTCCATCTGCATACACCTATTACCAACAGTAATGCAAAGATCAGTTGGCAAAATGTCCTGGAAAACAGGGTTACATGTTTGCTAGCAGAACACTTCAATGAAAGGGTTTCAGTCTTGGTTTTCAGTTCTGCCATAGGGATCTGGAGCCCAACTGGAAAAGAAAGAAACATTCTTTAATTATGCTGTGGTTTGGACAACTGCAAGCCATTGTGTTTAAGAAATATGATGATTGGGAGGATTTATTTTGATGATTTATGACATGTGTATTTACTAACATTTTAAGGTTTTAGCCTGAACTAATGAACTGTACCTATGCAGACAGTAAATAAAATTAAAAATTCTCAAAATATTTCCGTCAAATTTGCTCTACTTTGCTTAACTTCATTTGTGTGTGCAAGATTTCTTGCTGGTACAAAATCAGTCCTTCCTCTGCTGACTATTTGATCCAAAATGGGCAGCATCCCACCAATCTACAATGATGCTAACACCTACTCCAAAGGATCCTTTCAAAGCTTTTCAAATGTTTAAGGGCTTGTTTGCTTCTAGCTTTATGATCATCTGTCTCAGAAAGTAAATTCAGCAGGATTGGTTGTAGACACTTTGTTTTAAAATTGTTCCTCTGAAATTTATGGCTGAACATATGTCACTCCAGACACATCTATTCAAATTCCATCAGTGGGCAATGGAGATGGATCTTTTATAGTCCTGACCAAAAAAAAAGATAGGAAGGATTTATCCAGAGTTGTCAGAACTAAGTGTGCTAAGCGGGTTTATGCAGAGAACAATGATACTGGGGAAGTGATGTTTCTTGGAGTGTGGTTTTTGTTGGGGTATTTTGCTGTCATTGACAATTTAAGGTATACATGTGATGCTAGCCAATTTTCCTGTGGACAGGCAGCTGAGAGGTGCACAGAAAGAAACACAGACATATCTCTTGGGGAATACCTCCTTTCAGTAATGCCTCCTTCCACAGAAGCTCATGGGTTTTTGCACTGGAGCACTCTTGTTGGAGTAAGAAATGGAGATCTCACTGAGCTAAATTCTGCCCTGATATGCATACCACAAGATGCTCTGGCTTGTTAGAAGGCCACAAATCAAGGACTGTGTGCATGGAAGACATGCCAAGTATTAATACCCTGAGAAATTTAGCCAGGAAAGCTGAGCAAACACACAACCAAGTACAGAAACATCAAGCAGTTATCCTGTCATATGCAGATAGAATACTTCATCATTTCAGTTTAATTAACCAGACATAAAAAATATTGAGATTATTAGTTAAGCTGATTTAACTATCCCTTTGGGTCAGATGAACACTGCAACATTTTGCATCATCCAAGGTACTCCATCAAACAGCTCCTCTTCAGGAACAAGTTCAACAAAGGGCAACCTGAGGCATTGTTGGCCCTTCCCATGCCAACCTGACAATATCGGGAACTTTTCTTCTGTGTTGCAATCTATCAGAGAATTTATTTCATTACTACAGTACTATCTCTCCTGTTTCTGGAGGAAATCTCGCTGCATATAAAAAATGCTCAAACACAAGATAAAACAATGTAACTTGACACTTTAAACCTCCTGGTTTTGAAGCCAATCTCAATACTACTTGGGCAGGGAGCCTTGTGGGTTTTGGATGCTGGAGTTGGGTCATCCTTGCCATGAACTACCTAGAACTACCACGACTCCAGCCCAGTGAGAAAAAACCCAAAAGCCTAGAGTAAAAAAACTTGCAATTATATCCTAAGAAGATGTTTTATCAGACATATTAACATCATTTTCCATATAACATAAACATTACTTTGCATAGAAACAGTACTCTTCTGAGACCAAAGCATCTATTGGGAGGAAACATCCTGCTAACAGCCTTGTTCTCTGCCTCTTCTCCCAGATATGGCTGTTTGACACACGCAACTGTTCCAGAAGATCACATATGAAGAAAAAAGTAAAGCAAAGCAAACATTTCCTTATCTCTTGGTACATGAAGCCTTACCTTGATGTTCTTCCTGCCAAATCTATTTCCCCATACTGTAAAGTACTAGCCTGAAGCACACTTTGCAGCAGCAATGCTGGCATTCTCATAAGCTTTTTATTTAAGGTTGTGAGCTGCCAAAGCTTGATTTAAGGAAATTTAATTCTCAAACTATTATAAAGGAATATTGTTGTTCACAGGCAGCTCACGTGGCTCCCCAGCTGTATCTAAAGAAATAAGCATTGCCTTTATGAGCTTGTTTACCCTGGAAACTCAGCACTGCCTTTATTTGTAATTTTTGCTGCATCTCTGCACCCTTGCATTGCATCAACTTGAACAGTTTTTCCAATGCAGCCTGGGAAAACAAACCAGACCTTCAGCTTTAAAGAAACCATCAATGTTAGATTTCTTCAAGGGAAGACTGGAAGACAAGAGGGGAGAAAAGGGAGAGTTGGCATGGGCTCAAGGGCACTGCACCCTTGGTTTGGCATACCTATGACTTGCAAGAAAAAAGATTGCAACCTGCTTGTCTTATGTCTCATACACACCACCCTCAATAGCTCGCCACTCCTCACTGCTAGCTCCAATTCCACACCTTGTATTCAAAACCTTGTCCAGTGCTGTGGCATCTGTCCTGTGATACCCAGCATGTAAGGGTGGATGCAGGAAGATGCTGCATGTCTTCTCAGCACCCCTGAAATGTAGACACTGCAGGATAATATGAAGAATCAATCTTGCCATGAGGAAGAGAAGGCCCAAAACCAGCTGAGAGCGAAAATGAGGTTACTAACCTTTTTGAGAAGAAAGCCTGAAAATGAGAATACCACCAGCAAAGACAGCAGAAAGCAAATGTAAAATATCTAGTATTAATTCTTTTATTTTAAGAGGTACACTTTGCACTGAAAGACCAAACGGGAGTTTCCGGACTCAGGTATGGACTGGTAATATTTTCCTCCCTGTCATCCCTTTGCCTCCCCAATATCTAGCATCCATTCCATATGGATGCACTTTTTGATGCTGGTTTCTTTTCTGGTGCACTAGAGAGCATCCAGAAACTTCTTTCTCTCTGACACTTAGCCCAAAAATCACTTACAATTATTTTTTTTCAAATTTGTGCAAGTGGTAAAAATACAAGGTTCATTACTCTGTGCAGAAATTCTCTCATCATCCAGCCAAATTTAAAAATAAATAGTTGCAATTAATGTGTCACTACATTATTTATGTAGATGCATTCAATTTGCAGAAAGCTGCTATAAAAATACTCCCCTTCAATCCATGGGAAATTTATTGCACTTATATTGTATATTTTCTTCTCCCTGGTCAAATGTATGTTGCTCCCTGCCTTTTTTTCACCCGTGTTACTTAACACAACATTTTCCAACTACGGTTTCTCCTACATTTGTCTTGCAAGAATGGGAGATGCAATCTAAATCCAAATGTTTCTTGATTATTTGTGAACAAGGCTGCTAAATGATTACTAGACAGATAATTCCAGTATTTCCCTTGCAATCAAGCACCACTCCTCTCTGCATTTGGCTCTTACAACTGTTGGGTAAATTATATGCACCAAGGCTGCCCAAGGCTTCTGAGTGCATATTAATTCTCTCAGAAACTCCAGACACTCTAAAGAATTGCTAATTTAACAACAGACTGTGAAAATATTTGTTCTTTCTTTATTAATTACTGTGCTATTTGAAAGTGACTTCACTGCCCTGACTGTATTTGGCATGAAGAACAGGAGTATTTAATCCTGTGAGGAAATAACCAAAAGCTTTTTCACCAGCAGTCCCTATATTGGTAACCAAATATAAATATGTGAAACAACTGCTAATAAAAACAGGTTAACTTGCTGCAGGTGTTCCTCTGTCAATTTATCCAGGTGATATTAGCAAAATCTGACAGGGAAGCACAGTGATACATTTCATTTGTGTCTTGACATTTTGATTCTGTTTGTTAGAGTGTATGTGCAGGGATCTGGCTTTTTCTCCAAGACCTCTATAGCTGTCAGTCTGTACAAACAGGATTTGACAAGATGTCCATTTAACAGGATGGGAGGGCAAAGGAAAAAAAAAAAAAGGGATGAAGAGACCAGGCAACTCGGTAAAACTGCACTGTAGTGCAAAAATGGATGCTTTTCACATACTGAATAACTAAAAAAACAAGAGAGTAGCTTGATATGCAGGATTTGAGACAGTCTGTGCACTTTAATCAATAGCTTCTTCAAGAAAGGTGGCCAAGAATAACATAAATAGATGATAGAAGAGAAAGAAGACAAAAGACAAGAGCTGGAGAAGGCACAGGATCACTGTACACTCATCCACAGAAAGATTTTTGGCAGGTCTTAATTATTTTTTTAAAAGAGAGATAAAAAAAGGATGCTTTCATTTGCTCGAGAGGGATTAGATTTAAGAATAAATCTAAATAGGAAGCTTTGCTTTCCAACTCTGCCTTTTTCCAGCCTGAGGAAAGAAGCAGAAGGTGATGAAGCTGTCTCTTCCAGGGATAATGTAGGAATTTAGAAGACTTCAGCTTGTTTCTCCCTGCAAAAAACTTTGGACCAGAAGCAAGTGATTTACAATGAAACAGAGTACAAAATAGCTACAAAGATGAAACAACAGAAAATGAATGCAGCATTAAACAAGACAGTAACCAGAGTTTAGAGATTTATGGTTACTGGCTGGTGTATAAAGATAAGAAAGGGATTCTGATAGTCCAGGTGATACCTGCAAGCATGGTTTAAAAGCAAGACTAAACACACAACTGTGGTGGTTTGTATAAATTTACTGAAAGAGTTCCTGTCAGGACCTGGGCAGCTTCCTTTGGACCTGACAAGGACGGATAGATGTCTGATTTTTAATGTTGACACACTGTAACCTTAATGAGACCGTTTATGCCCCTTTGTGAAAAACACAGGTAAAGACAAAAAAACCCGGGAAGCTCTCTTTCATTTCTGGCCTCTCAGAATCTAGCTACAGTAATTTCACGACTATAAGGCACACCCTTTTGACTAAAATTTTCCCCCGAACACAGATGTGCGCCTTATAGTCCGGTGTGCCTTATATGACGGAAAATTTGCAAACCCTGAAGTGAGAACTGCAAGCTGCGGGAGGAGCCGACAGGGCCACAGATGCCAGGTGGAGGCGGGGCGGCACCTGGCAGGCACGCCCCGGCCCCGTGCAGGCAGGGTGGCATCCCGGTAGGCACGCCCCGGCCCTGTGCAGGCGGGGCAGTGTCCCGTCAGGCACACCCCGGCCCCGTGCAGGCGGGGCGGCGCCCCGGCGGGCATGCCCTGGCCCCATGGAGGCGACACGGATTGGTGGTGGGCATGCCCCAGCCCCGCTGGGTACATGTGGACCTGGGGGCCCAAGGCACCCCTCCTGCTGGGTACAGGGGGGCCCAGGGGCCCATGGCTACCGGGTTGAGGCGGGGCCTTGGCCAGCAACTGCACGGGGGGAGCTGGGGGCAGATCCTCACTGCAAAAAAAAAGTGTGCCCTATAGTCCGGTGCGCCTTATGGTCGTGAAATTACTGTAGTCTGGCTGGGGCCAGGCCCAGCATGGCCTGTGGTCCTGGCTGGGCCGGCTGTGATGCAGGGCTCAGGAAGCCTGCCAGGCCCCATTTTCGGCTTGGGCCCCCAACAGAAAAGGGAAGGGGAGGCCCCACTGAGTTACTAAGATCCTAGCTTCCCCCTCCATCTGGCCAGGGAACCCGCGGCTCGACTGAACATCTCGCTGACATTAATATCCTGTCCTGCCGCCAGCCTGGAGTGGCTCTAGGCAGCTGGGCCTGCCCCCCCCGCAGTGTCCACGCGGCCTTTGGGAGAGACACCTGGGCCCTGTTCTGGCAAGGCCCCGCCCCCCCATCCCCCAGCTCTGATACAGTGATGGCCAAGTGCCAGGCACAGGAGCAGCTCCAGGCAGAGGCTGCCCTGCTGCACCCTGGGGAAGACCATCAGCTGGGGGCTGGAACTGAATGTAGCAAACACCAGAAAACTGTCATGCAGAGCACCCACCATTGTTTCTTGCTGGGCTTCTGCTATCTGGGCCCAGCTCCCAACCTGGTCTGAAATTCTCAATCCCACCTGCTCCAGATGCTGCTGGGGTAAGATATTAACTCTTTCACTGCCCAGAATGAAACTTGCAGACAATTTGTTCTCTCTCCTGAGTGAAATTAAAGGACCAAGATGAAGATATGCACAGAAACAGCATGAAAACACCGAGGTCAGACAAAAGGAGGAAGTCAAAGTCCCAGAGGGAAGGGATTGATGGAGATGCCTCACTCTTCGACTGAGATTTCTCTTTTTTAAGCTATGGAGAAGAGAGTCTTGTTTCCCTGTAACTCATAAAAATGCGTTATGGGGTGAATGATGTTCTAATTGTAGATATGAGCAGAGGCATTTGTGCTGAAGTAAGCAAATGTGGAAATGGCTATGATCCTATAAGTTTGAATAGAGAGGAGAGATGAAGATTCCCTGCTACCACCCAGGGAAGAAAAGAAGAAAGGCCTCTTTTTTCAAAGATAAAAAGAGCTTTTGTTTGAACTGTTATAATGCTTAAAGTGTGCTCTATAAATTGACATGGTCCTCAATAACAGTTGTGGGAAGACTGTTAGTCAAGGAAGGGATTTTTACACAGTGATCAGACTTCCATTCTCCTGGGAAGCTGATTCATTGTGACATCAAGGCCACGAGAAAACTGTTTCTTGTGGAGAAATCTCCACAGACTGAAGAGAAGTCTCCTCTCCCAAGTAAATTGGTGAAAGACTATTTTTTAGAGATGGTAAACTGACTGATTTGTTTCTGTATGTTGTCACTGTGAAAGAAAAGAAGTTGTGGGGGAGAAGTGTTCTGAAATTTTTATTCTGAGTTTTATTTTTTTTCCTTGTAGTTCCTAGTAATAAAATTTTTCTTTGTACCCTTTAAGTTTGAGCCTCTTTTTCCTTCCTCCAAATCCTATTTCACAGCAGGAAGTAAGTAAATAATTCTAGTGGGTGCACTGGTGACTTGGCCAACGCTAAACTTACAACATAAATTGGTATACATTGGCTGGGAAATCTCAAATTAGTGAACCAAAACCACTCTACAAAATTGGTGTTTCTGCTCAGCTGAACCAAAACCGTGATATAGTTAAAATTCAGGGAGAAAAAAGTATTAATTAGTGGGGTTTTAAACTTACCTTTCAAACTTTACCTTTCAAAATGTGTCTCTACACAGCATCAGCCACACCAGTGCTGCCTACAGGCTACACAACCAGGCAAGGGCTTGCCTCTTCCTCCTCCAGAATGCATGACAGCTGTCCCTGCCACATCTCCACCAGACTGCAAGAAGCATCTTCCTCTTGCCCTCTCAAGGCCATGCAGCTGAACACACAGTTTTCATGGTCCAACACATATGACAGATTACAGGACAAGTCCAGCACCCAACCATGCCCCAGCTCACACAGCACCAGCTGGGCGCTGTCTGATGGACAGGAAATTTGGTCATTCCATGACTATGGGAGATCACATACCATACTACCACACATACATCAACTTACAACTCAGCCTGGGAGCAGGACCAAATCACAACACCCACAGCTGGGCCAGACACCTCCAGATATCAGGCAGGTCTGCAAATGACCTCCATTCCTCAAAAAGGGGAGGTTTGAAATAAGTTTGTGTCAAAAAGAACCCATGACAGATATCCCTGAGTAGTTTTGCACCTTCACAGCACTCCTGTATATCATCTCTGGCATAAAGTGGTGAAAGATCTCAGTTGAGCAGAGCCAGCTGTGTCCCCCTTAAGTTGCTGCTCCACTGAGGTAGAAAATATGTATTACTGAAGCCATAAAGTACTTACAATTATGGCTGCAAACCCAGTAAACTCCACTGATGTAGGTAAATTGCTGACCTCTCCATCACTGTTTACTTACAACGCAAAAAAAACTTGGGTTTTCTCTGCAGTTTAATAAAACCTGTGGGGAATTGGCACAAGGCTTTCATTCCTTATAGCCAGCTTTTAATGCAGAAGTCTAGATTTCCTGGAGGGGAACTGAAAAGTTTAGCATAATTAGTGATTTACATGTAGAGGTGTCAACAAAGATACATGGCATTAAGTTACCATGATGAAGGGTTCCACCTTCTCACTTGCTACATTGGGTTTGATTTTATTTTAAAATTCTGTATTTTAATTCTGCTCACATTCTGCAATCGCTAGTAAAGTGGCCTGAAGCAGACAGCAAGAGGAGAGCACTAAATCGAAGGCTTAAATCACTTCTTCCTCAGTTGCCCCTGGCAGATTTAAAGAGCACCCTGGCACTAATGCTTTCAAATAATATACTGTTAGACCTGACACAGCAGAGAAACCCTGCTTCAAATCACACAACGGTCTAGATGTCCATGCAATTACAATTAACCTCCTGCCCACTGTGCCTAATGACAAATGATCATGTGAATGATAGACTAAGGAAAAGACTCAGGTATCAAAAATTTTTTTCTGATTATTACATATTTAAAAAGTAATTTTCAGTTAGGAAAAAGCCGAGGGACACTAATTTTAGTTTTGCATCCAAAAGAAATTAATAACGTTTGATAATACACATGCAGCCGTAAGTACAGGTTGTCAGCCTCCTAGCAGCAATAGAGATGTGCATGGAAGTCTCCTTCTGCTACAGTGCTGCAATCAGAAAAGTACTAATATCCTACACTGTTATAAATCTCAGCCTAGACCACAGAGCATGAATTTTGTCCTTGCTGGATCAAAAAAGCTAACATAAATTCAAAGTAACATGCAAGTTTTTTTGGCACACTTACTGGGCCCATGGGGTTCGCATTACAAGGTCAATAAGTAGGGAATTATCCTATGTTGTTCTGTCAGGTTTTGTGCTTCTCCTGCTTTACGTCCCTTATTTCCTACTTACCTTGAGACCTCTCTTTACCAGGGAGCAGCCTTGTCTCTCTGCTCATATAGCACCTTCAGAAGAAAGCAGAGCTATTTTCCAGTCTGCCCCCTCTGCAGAACAGGGAAGCATAAAGATCACACCATCCTGGGAAGTGCTGGGGACACCCGTTTCCTTTCCTGTACTCAGCTCTAATGGTTAAGAGTATTTGTCCCAGTGGTGCTCCTGGTCAGAAGATCTGTCAGCGGAGCACTTGAAGTGATCTCTCCCTCACTTGCTTCAGTGAAGCAAGCTCATTAATTTAAATAATTTTTAAAGGTTTTTGAGAACTCACTCATTCTAATTACAGTAATTTCACGATTATAAGCCGCACCATTTTGACTAAAATTTTGGTCCGAACCTGAAGTGAGGCTTATAATCAGGTGCAGCTTATATATGGACAAAGAACAAAAAGTTGC
>PYHW01009688.1:630789-667866 GCA_013186435.1 Turdus rufiventris | reverse complement strand
GATGAACTCTTTCGGACAGGTTGTAGACATCTACAGCACATCAGAAAGACTGAAGTTTTTCTGTGGTCCTACAGAAAACACAGGACTATTAATACCATGTATAGACTCTGCCACATCAGTTTCCTGGTCACCTCTGATGTTAACAACTTTTAACAATAAAAGTGAGAGTCCATCAAATTCATCCAGGCAGTAAATAGCATTGAAATTAGTGTGAGTGAAGTTCCCTTGAAGGAATGCTTGAGAGAGAAAATTACAGAGGAACCAAGCAGATTTATATTGGCTGTTTCAGCATTAAATCTCTTCAGAGTTTTTAAAAACAATAAACTGAGACCTTATTAAAAACTTGGTATTTTTATTTCACTGGATTAATGACACTGACAGTACTAAATTTAATCTGTAGATTCAAACACCACCAATAAACACAGCTCTATCTAAATGTAATTAAAGAACTAGTCATCATTTTGGAGAAAATTTCTGGAGGCACACCAGCAAGCTTGATAAATGAAAGGAACTCACCCTCAAATGGTCATTTGAAAACGTATATTTTATGATTCTTTTTCCTTTCTGGGTACAATGAAATATCTTGATACCATTACACTATGAAACAGATTAACTGAAAGGACTGAAGGCTCACAGCAGGATTCACTTCTATGCGCTAATTATCACTTACTGGAGACTTTGTGCTTGTATGTTTTGGCTGCAGAAGCTGCAAGTCCGAGAGATTTTGTCTAAATGGCATATTGCAAGTTTTGCACTAAGTGAGGAAGAGCTTTTGATTTCATTTTTACTTGAGGGGAAGAGATCTAGTCCTGTTGTCACAGAGGCATATTGCTTTGTAACACACAGATCCACTTTCACTCTTTTCAAGAGATAACTAAATATGTAGAAACACCATGCAGAGTTGCATGCTATTTTAAAGCAAACACTGGAACATGTATCCAGATCTGGTGCTTCAGCAAGAGAGAAATGGCTGCAAATTACCCTTTTTAGTAAGTCAGCAAAGAGCAAAATATTTAATCCAGCCTTGTCCAGAAGAGAAAATACAGATAACTCAGTAATACCATGTACTTTGTAGTGGAATTTCTACATTTTAAATATCTCCTATTTCTCCAATAGCCTAAAACATAACAATTTAAATACTCATATATTGATGATGTTGTCCTGCCTCTAGGTTTCCTAACCTAGTTGAGAATTGCCTGTAGACTGTAAGAACATCTAATACAAAATGTAATCAAGTGTTTGAGCTACAGCTGAAATCTTGGCCTACATATATGGGGAAAAGCCCCCTCAACTGTAACTGACAAATCACATCACTGAAACTATTGCCAGGAAAGCAAGTCACTTAAGATCAGATAAAATATGGAATACACATGCCTATACTCACTAATGAAAAGAAATAGCAGTCATGTATCTGCACAGACATGCAGTTGTAGAAAGTACAGTACAAGCTTGGGAAGCCTGATTTCCACTGATTGATACAGGATTTTGGCAATTCCTTTCTTTGGTTTGCTCCCCATTACCAAATGAAGATAATGACATCCCCAAGTTACAACAGATACCTGATCTGGTGACAAAAGCCCTGGAAATTCCATCCCAGAAAAGCAAATATACAAGAAGCATAATTGAGACTGACTGCTCAGTCCTTTTTTGCTCATCATCACCCATGAACCTCCCTTGTGTTTGAAGAAGCCATGTGTTAGTGCCACTAACATTTATGCTGTTGCTGGTTTAAAGTCCAGGAAATCCTACATTTCTTATTGCCTTTTACAAAACACAAACAAGCTATTTACAGCAAGCTATTTACTTTTTTCTTAAGAAATGAAGATTCTATATATTTTCAAACATGGTCATTTAAAAATCATCTAGGAGACTTTAATTTCTTGCTGCCATTAGGAAATAAACTATCAAAGTAAAGTCCAAAACAAAGAGGATAAACCTGAGTTTATGGGGTAGTTTTCAGAAAATCACAGGTCAGTCCCACCTAGCACCAGCACCACATCCTTCTTTAAGAAGAAGATGTAAAACATTTATCAGATATAAATACAAGGAAAAGATATAACAGAGTATCCACAATGCCTGCCAAATGCCCATGAGTAGATTTCTGGGAGTGCTGCGTCCCAGACTGCAGCTGCTTGGTGGGACAGACCTCTCCTCCACTGGGCACAGCCTCAGGTATGTGTATTGTTTGCATATTTAAGGACATCTGAAACAGAGGTGGATTTTCAAGTGGCTGGTTATATCTGTGTGGCTGAAGCAACGATGGGCTTTTTCTCTTCCCATGCATATTCTCAGATTTCATGGTTCTTTCTTTACTCATGGTGTCAGACAATTGTAGCAATAAATAGCTTTTTCTTGCCTTCAGACTCATACACATACAGACCAATGCCCCAAAACAGAAATCTAACTTTTCTCTGAAAAACCTATGGTTTTTGTTACATTCTGGTACAGAGAGAACACCATTCTACTTTTTCCAAGCAATGCTCATGTCATGTAAACCTAAGAAAAAGGAGAGGAGGACAGGGAGTGAAGCTCTTCTATCATTTATCAACCACATAGTCTAGCGTTTGCCCCCACAAGCTATTTCAGAGATCTATGGATGCAGCATCTGCAGAAGATTTTCTCTCTGAAAATTAATACTTCCAACCATGATGATGTACAACACAACATCTTAATTTACACACCACTGAATGCTGTGAATTTTTGGGTTTGTCCTCAGAAATTATTAAAAAAAAAATTCTTTTGCCTTTATGTTGTAACAGTGTGCTACAAAGTAGGATATATAAACTGCACATTTATCAAAGACCAAGCTGGTAAAGCCATTCCACTTTTGGTGATTTACATAATTATACTTTAGGTACATTTTACTTATTATTCTGCTGCCTACAAACTTTAAGGAAACATTGTGTGCATTCCTTTTTAACTGGAAGCAATCAGAATTGCTCTACACGTGCAGTTTTATACAAGAGCAGAGGTCTCTTGACAAGAATCTCAACTGGGTAATAATCAGGAGAAAAGAATAATACTCATCATCACCTCTACACTCCTGTGACTGCTCATTTGTTTATATACAAGCATCTAAGTCAAAGACCACAGACATTTGCTAGTTGTTTGACAGATAAGTGCAATTTGGGCACTTATCCACCTACCTGTTCTTGCTAAAAAGCTGATTCCAAACTGCCCCAGAAAGCCCTGGACACACCAGGGGTACTCACTTTTAAAGCATGTGTTCCATTATCTGTTACCTGACACAAACGAAACATTGTGTTCTGCATTCCACTGTGAAAATCGTGCCCTTGGAATTCCCCTTCATGTCAGCTGGGAGAATGCAAGCAGAAAAGCAGTCACCTAAGCTGGTTCCTCCTAAAGGGAAAGTTAGGAGTGGAAAACAATGCACATACAAAACAAGAGGGGTAAAAGGGAAGTGAGTCAGGGTTGCTGGAAAATATTTACTTACAGATTTGAACACAAAGGAATCTCAAGCATTACTTGCTTGTGCAGTGGATTTGTTGCTGCAGGCTATTTAAAGTAGAAATCTGCCATATTCATCCTCCACTCATGACAGTTCAAGTTACTCCCCAGGGCCCTGACAGCACAACATCACTTTGCAAAACATGCCCAGCTGTGCAAGGAGGCTATCCCGTCTTATGTGAAAAAGGGAGTTCATGTCTAAATCCTTTTCAGGACAGCGAGAGAGATGAGAGAAATTGCTAATGATCTTGAAGCAAGGATGGAAGAAGCAGGAAGCCTGAGCCTCCTGGCTCCATCAAAATTGGTGTGTGGGACCAAGTCACCCAGTTTTGTGTCTCAGTTCTCCCTCCTAATACCTATCCACACAGTGTAATACACATGTACAGAAGGCTGGAAAACTCTTCCAGAAGACAGCCAGGGTGAAATGTCAGAGCTTGAGAGCAGCAGCCACACATGTCCCAGAGATCTTTCAGACTAATATTATTCTTTCAGTAGGTGTGGTGGCAGAGGGATCACTGTTGGGAAGGATGAATCAGGAAAACCTTATAAATGTTATTGCCTAGCAAAAGATTTTGAGAACATGGAAACCATAGGGGAGATTGAAATGAAAGTCATCTTTGAGATACCAAAACTTACTTACTAAATAACTAGAAGACAATATAATGGCTGGCCAAAAGTAATCCCCCCTTGATTGAACAATGACTTCTGCTGGCAAGCAGGTCCAAAGATCAGAGAAGACCCTGCTAGCTTGGCAGAAGGGGTCCAAAGAGTAGTTTTTAGGATTTAAAGTGTAACACATTATGGCAATGTAATGATTCTTATAGGCTGTATGTAAATGCTGTATGATTTGTATCTTGTGTTAGATTGGTTGTGGAAATTAGAATATTCAACACAGAAGTAGATCTATTGTATTGTAACGGGAACCTCGCTCTCTTACTCTCTTACTCTCTTACTTCCTTCTTTTACTACTCTCAGCTCTCTTTCTTGCCTCTTTCTCGTACCCTCTTACTGCCCTGCTCCAAGCTGCGGCTGGCAGCTCCAAGCAGGATCCTTTCACCCATGCCCTTTTGCAATAAACCACGCATTTCAAGACCTGGCTATAGAGATCTCTACTTCTGTCCCGACCGTCCAGCCTATCGTCGCATCTTACAGTCTCCTACAGATCACCATGTTTTCCAAGTGCTGTTCTGCATGCTATGCCAGGCATCTTCAACACAGTAATCTCAGGATATGGGATTGACTAAGACTCCTGAATGATAGACAAAGAAGGCAGCAGGACTCTAAGAGTGAAAATGAGCGAGGATGAATCACTTCACTGTGCAACTCCTCCTCTTGCATGATTCTTCTCTAGTGGACACACTACCAGCTGAGGATGAGGTAGTGCTGGTTACTCGAAGTGAGAAAGAAAGGCCAAAGGCCCTACACCAAAAACACACCTTGCAAGAGAAAGCCACAGCTTGCTAGACCTTCTGCAAACCTGTCAGCCAGTGCTGATCGCTGCAGCCCACATGGTACCCTGGAGCAGGGCGGGGACCCTGGCGCTGCAAAGTAGCCAAGAGAACCTCAGGTTTAGCCCTTCTGCTTTAAAGAGCCCTGCTACAAAGAGTCTTCCCCTGACCCTGGAGATGGTTGAGATCTGTGCTGGGGTATTGCAAGCAGCCACAGTACAATAGCAGCAACACAGCTTCAGGACTTCATGCGTGCAATGAAATACTGCTGATCATTAGCAGTGAAAACAGTACTGCTATAAACAACAGCAATACTGATATCACTAGTGCTATCCCCAGTTTGGGGCAAATTGAAGAAGGACATTAATAAAATCATCTTGTATCTTCCATGGTCCTTCAGGTCTATGCCAAAGCAAGTCAGGAGTTAAACATTAAAATTATAGTACTTTTAACATCTGAAATATTTTCCATCGGTATCAAAGTGCCCAGATAATTTATATATCACAAATATGATTTGGCAGGATTAAATCTGAAAATTATATATCAAGGATTTGTTAATGGAAGGGAAACATTTGCAGCATACAACAGACCAACACAAGAAAAGCCTGACTGCTGTGATGAATAATGCATATTGCCTATGGTATTAATTAACCTTGTACTCCAGTAAGATATTATGGAACAATAAGGCTAATCTGAATGTGGACTGACTCTCTTCCCAATGGCATCTAGAAATCAGTCTCTGAAACATCTAAAATTTGAATTTGTTAAACCAGAAGCCTTTGCTCAATAAACTTTCAGGAGTATTTTTGTTTCTCTATATTCACAGCCCACACTGTTTTCATGTGCGCAAAACACTGAAGGTGATGACCAGAAATGTTCTAGCTCCGCTTTCCAAGGGCCCTCACCCACCTGTCAGCAGCACACAAGCAATAACATGGTGCCTCCCAGTAAATGCCACAATGCACATTCAGTCCTACAGACAGAACTGCAGTGTGACTGTTGTGCTGCTCCTGCTTCTTGCCAACCAGGGTGGCAAAAGTAAGCTCACTGAAAATGAACGCTGGGGCTTTTATGCTTCCAATGTAAGAGTAAATGCCTCCATGTGAAAACATTCATTATAGTTTGGTCTGGTTTTGCTTTTCTTGTAAAATACTAATTTTCATCTTACCCAAACCTACACACAGTATTAAACACGGATGCCACATTAGAGGCATCGTGTTTTTAGCTCTGTGCACAGTACCCAGAAAGTACAGCAAAATGACTTGCACATACCTGAATGACTGAAGACACAGAAAGATTCATGCACAGGTATCTTGATAAACACTTTCTGTGTCAGTTTACAGAGTCATGGAACCAAGTTTGCAGACAACACTTGCCAGTGTTTTACACACCAAGGTCTGATCTTGCACAGCCTTTTATTGGGAAAAAAGCCAACAACAAACTAAACCTACAAAAAAAAAAAAACCAAAACCCGAAACAAACAAACAAAACAAGAGAAGAGGCCACCAAATCAAACTGTCTCACAATATTCTGGAAGGCCAGGACTTGGCAGAGGGCACTTCCCCCATCTGCCAGTGCACTTAACATGCTACATGTCAGAGTCACTGCATGATCCAATGCCTTCATCATCAGGATGACACAACTCATCAATGCCATTAGCCACACTCAGAGCTCAGTCAATAACAGACTCACACAACCATTTCACTGGTCCCCGAGCACGAGATTTCCAGCTGGCAGCCATCCCACACACCCCAGCAAAAACACACCAGGACATGTCTGACCTGACTACTGAGTACTGCGTTACTGATGCATCCAGGAGGCAAGAGCCTGAGGACATCAATGATGAGGATGCCAAGTGTAGAACTCTTGCTCAATTGAGCACATAGCAGCACCTTAGGGAAGGCTTTCTATGATGCACCATGTCCTGCAGTCAGGCTCAAGGGTTGCCATGGCATTTTAAACTAATTAGAGTAAGAAGTGACTCAAAATTTCTTCCTTATTTTCTTCAATGGAGAAGAGTGCACAAACAGGTGGAGGAACTTTAGTCTGTGTCCTCCTGCATTGGATAAGAAAAAGACAACCACAAAATGCCAGAAATTGATATTTGGCAAGTTTGGAGGAGATCAGGATCAGACCACTTGCTGACAAATAGATCTGAGTTACATCAATTACCATGAACTGAATTTCTTTCCTATAGGCTGTGTTTGCTCAAAGTCAGAAAAGCACTTAATGAAGATCTAGGCCAGGAAATAATTTAGCCAACATATCCTAAAGGATTATTATCTCCCTCCCACCAAAATCAATTACAAAATCCCCATGGACTACAGAATACAAAAGATCACACCACAACTCATTTCTGCCAGGAAATACACCTGTGCAACCAGATGTATCGGTCTGGCAGCACTACCCTGCAGCAAGGTCCCTCAGTGTTATTTCTGCCAGGCTCACTAGTGCAGGCACCAACAGGATAGTTTCTTTCTCTCCCTAGTACTAGCTAAACTCTCAATCTGGACCAAAATGCCTTTGCACATGAATGATCGATTAAGTCTCTTGAGTATAAGCTTGTCTCCACATCTGCCTGTGTCAGCCCACACTGCCCTGACCCATGCCTGACTATAGGCATTACCCCGTCTAAATTCCCTGCTGACACTTTTAAAGGATGCTACTGCTGTCACAACACAACAGCAGGTCCTAGCTGCCATGACACCTCATTTGTCTGGACAGCAGCAATGCCTGGAAGGATGACTGCCCTGTTTTAGTGGAAGTATGCAAGACAATCAAGGCCAGCTAAGCAAACTAGTTTTGACACATTAAATCATGCTTGAACTGTGAAGGCAGAGAAAAATAATGTAAAAGCTCTTCTAAAACAAAACCAAACCAAAAAGAACAAAAGAAACAAAAAAACCAAAAAAAAACCCAAACAAAAAATCAAACAAAAAAACCCCAAAACCAAACCAAAACAAGACAAAACAAAAAACCCACAAAAAAACCCCAAAAAACCAACCAAACAAAAAAGCGCCTTTACAAAATAAATAAATAATATGAGCCAGTCTTGTGCCCGGGGGTGGAGAAAAGCTTTTATCTGAACCTGACTGGGTAGGCAGAGAGGGAAAGATTATTTTGCAAGACAGACACCTACCTTTTTCTTCATAGGTATGTAGCCATTTCCATGGCTTTCACTTCTAGAAAGTCTTTTTCAGATCATCTGCTCTGGCAGTGAAAGAGCATCAAGTGCTCAAGCAAAAAGCAGACCCAAAATCAGGTAGGTCAGGAAGAGTAAAACCCCATCACCTGTCTGCTTACCCCTTTACCAGCACGCTCATGTGACTACAAATGCCCTGACCAACATCTGACTTTGTACTGGAGGGACCCTTGATTGGTTTTGTGACAGTACCCTGTGAGCCTTAAGCTATTTTTGCCTCAAATTCCCTCTGCGGGCATTTAGCTCTAGACATTGCATCCTGCAATGACAACACTCAATCTGCTGCAAGTCTACCATTGCAATGCAGGAAATCCTAGCAGCACAGGGTCACAGGGCATCTGTGGACCTTGGCAATTATCCATGGCATCTCCCCATCATCCTGGACCTCTTCCTCCCTGCTGTGAATTTCCTTCAGTAATTAACATGCCCAATTGCTTTGGATTTATGCTAATAAAACACTGGCTCCTGTTCCAAGATTCCAACATTGCTGTCACTTCTTGAACCTGTGCAGAGCCCCAGCATTAATGAAGTCCACGATCCTAGCTCTATTACTGTCTGGCTTGCAAGCTATCTAAAAAGTAGTTGGAGCTGGGAAGCTGCAGCCCACAGATTGCTTCCACCAAATTACAAATTAGCACATTCCCCATGCTCTGCAATAATTAAAAAACTTCCTTTCCAGGCAGCTTTTGAAGGCAACACTGTGATCTCTGTCCCCATTGCAATGGGATGACAGACTGTCCAACTTGGTGTAAGCCCTCTAATGCATTATTTGTGGAATTAGCACTGTACCAGAGTGACTCTTCAGCCCACACAGGAGACAGTAATTTCACTTGTGGGGCAACTGTCACTTGGAATTCAACAAAGATCATGTTGGGTCCCCACACAAGGCTCACTTTGCTCAAGTAATACCAGTCACACACATGCAGAGAGACTGGACTGCTGGGGCAGGGGATGCTTTTTTCTATATAAGCAATAATGCTGAGGTTTTGGCAGTGAAATAGACCTTTGGGCAGAGATGGATTCCCTGGCACAGCTACCCCTCTAGGCAGAGCCTCTAGTTGATGCGAGAGTCCTGTCCAAAAAATGCACAACCAGCCCAAGTGGTTTTTTGAAAGCAAGCATCTAACTGAGGTACAAAATCAAGCCTTTTGAAATGACAACTTCTGTTCAAATTCCATCTATAGAGGAATACTAATTTCATTGTTATTTCCCAATGAATCCACCCCGAGGTGAATGATCTAAAAAGGGTTTTAGGTTAGTCTAAGAGCATAAAAAGAGCACACGAGATCAAGTACAGCACTGATACCTAAATTTTAATCTGTGCAAAACATTTCCCAGCTCTTGTTAATTATTTCAGCTGTAGAACAAAACACCTAAATATATACATGCACACACCTCTTTACAGAATAAAACCCATTCTCCCTCCAGTGACAATTGCCTTTTGCATTCAAATGACCTTCTTTACATTTAAAAAGAGAATACGCACTGTGTGGTCAAAAATTCAGCTACTCTGGCTCTGGCTGAGTTTGTGACTAATTAAAATTAACTAGGTACTTCAGCTCATAATTGTATAAACACCTAGCATGCTGTATTCCCAGCCAATTTGGTTCTAATCAGAAAAATGCACAAGAAGTATGAATGATGGGTAAAGAACTCCCTGAAGAGGCAACTGTATTTCCAAATTCAGTATTCTCCATATACCAAATATTTCCATCAATGTTTTTCTTGCCATGTAATCACCTCCCAATAGAACAATTAAAAAGAGATTTACTTTTTTTCACCCCTGGACTTTGCCTGCTTTCCACTCCACTCCACTACGAAGGTAAAAGCACACTTGCCTTATCCACCTGAGTCCCAGCTGGGAAGTCTCCCACAAGACAGGCAGAATTTAGCAGTATGCTGCCTTTTCAGGCAGAGGTAATAAGGAGAAGAGAGAGAGAGAGAGAATTCAGCCAACATGAGGCAGAGAGGCAGGCAAGTTGTGGAATGGACTAAAGAAAAGTTGCGCCCCCGCCCCCCCCCACTGCAGTTACACCAGGTGTAAAAACAGAAACACTGCTCTGGAGCAAAAGACTGAGTTTCAAAATATGGTTACCTGTCCAGCAGCATGTTTCCATTTCTAGAAATAAGGGAATAGGGAAGGCAAAAGCTGAGGTGCTGCATTGTGTCACCTGAGAAAACCACACATAATATGCAATTACACAGGGTTCTCTTTGTTGTGGTATCAGTTATTTGCTTTATTCACAAGTCAGGCTTCTGGGATAGCTGCTGTGCAGACTCAAAAACACAAGAGTCGTAAAGCATGGTTCTGCCATCACTACATTTGTAAGTCCTCTGTTGTCTCCCAACCCTCCACAGATGGTGCCTCTGCTCCTTGCCAGCCAAGAGTCACTACCTCTGCCTCCTCGCTCCTGCCCAGCTGTAAAAAAAAGCAATTGCCTCTGAATATCCTTCTAGTGGCTGATCAAGGGGATCACTGCTCTGGGAAAGTGCCTTCAAACAGTCTGCACTGATTGCTCTGCTTTTGGAGTAACAGGAGTAGCTGTGCTTCATCCCCAGTCAGCCAGCAACAAAATCATCCAATAACTGATTTAGCAGGTAAATTTCTAAACTACATAAGCTAGATGTCAATTAGTTTTAATTGTCCAAAATAAAAGACCTGTGAACACAAAGTTTTTCTGCAGCCCTTATTTTTGCTAAGAAACTCGTTTCTCTTGGCAAGAACTCAGCTGAATCACAACACAAATAATGAACAATCAGGAAAATTAAATATGATTTTGTAAATGCATTGAGGTATGTTCAGCAAAGTTGATTAAGGGAAAAATAAACAAACAAACATCAATATTGAAGACAGCAACAAACATCAATATTGAAGACAGCAGAAGGGCTTGAACATTCTAGACGTGTTTAACAAAACAACAACAAAAAAAAAACCCCAAAAAAAACCTCCAAAAAAATAAAACCAAAAAAAATCCAGGTATTTTTTCCCGCAGGAGCTCCTTTCTAAAACCACAAACAATACCCCAATCCATCTTTTCTCCAGCCAGTTTCCACGTTCTTCCTCTGAAGACAGCAAGGGTAAAGAAGGATATCACTGAGCCTTCCTCCATTATTTTGTCTGCCTCTAACATCTGTAACCTTGTCTATACCTTCTAGCTAGCTAAAACCAACTGTACTCCTTTTGATATCTCCTCAAGTGGCAGCACATACTGATTCTCAGAAAGGAGAGTGTCATGACCTCTTGATCTCATTATTCACCTTTTCACTTTAGCTTCCTTCTGTGCTGTTTTTCTTTTCTTCCATTTTTTCTTTACTCAAATATTTAATAAATTTGTGCTTCAGCTCTACAGTAATCTGAAAAAAGATCAGGCTCTGCAAAATCAATGATATTTGTAATTACTAGTCTTTAGCCCACTGGACACTAGCAGGATCTCACCACTGCAAATGTGTTTGGCTCTCATTAGCTTAACATCAACATCCGCTCTCTTCCAGTTGCATGGGCTCAACTGTCATTAAAGGCATAAAAACAAGTACTTTTTGCTCCTTACTAAAAACATACTGGGCTGATGGTGAGGATGAATACAAAGATAAGTGCCAGAAGGTGCCCTTGTATGCATTTCATTTCTTACACAAACCCCAGTGGCGAGCCCTGCTATTTACAGTAAGCAACTAAAACTGAAATTACAATAAAACTCACCTATGCCAGTGCAGGAAGAAAGCAAGCAGAGACTGGGTAGATAATTTTTTTGGCCGAACTTATAAATAGGTAAAGGCAGAAATGTCAGTGGCACCAATTTTTTACACCAATTTTTACATTATTTTAGGATCTGTCCCTCAGCTTTGGTTGAGTACTGCCTGCTAGCAGGCAAGCTGGCAAAGACCACCATTAGTAGACTTAAAACTGGCCAAGCAGACTTTGAAAGTGGGCATTTTCCTCAAGGATCCATTCAGAAAGCGCCAGCTGAACTGAGGCAAAGCCCCTAACCATCACTGTTTTAGTGGTACCAAACCACCACTCTGGAAACTAGCATAGAAATTCACAGAGCAACTGGTTTCATTTCTCTTATTAGCTAGTACAGCAGTATATTCTTGTGAATAATGAACCTTAACATTGGTCCTTTACAAACATGTCCTAACACAGTCACAATTTACCTCTAGCTGTCCCTAGCAGTTGCTGATAAATGTGCCATGTTACCAAAAGAGATGTAAAAATCCAAGTAGTTTGCATTTTTTACAGTAATTACTACCTAGCTCCTGTATTAATTGAGAGAGTGAGCACATTATATTAGGAGATTAGACCATGCCATATTTACAACCGTAAGTGTCACCAATGAGAGAAATTCATCAGCTGTTACTGCCAGCACCTTCTTCAAACAGGAACCCTGCTGACAAGATGATGAATTCAGAACATTGATGCCAATTAACGATTTGTAGGCAGAACAGATTTCAATAGTTCACATATGTTTTTGAGGATGACTTGGATTTACATCACCTCTAATAAAAAAAGTGTAGTCTGCCCTGTCCAGACATGACACTGGAGATTGGAAAATATCATCTTTGAAGTAGAAATTTTAATAAATAAGGCCAGGCTCTTCTGGGTTGAAAATGTTTCCCAAAGTAAGATCACGAAAAACCTGCTTACTAAGTGAAAGCAACTGGAAGACCACTTGCAAGATGCACCCAAGTGATTCACAAACAAAAGGTCAGAAGTTATTTAGGTGTTTGTGAAAGCTACACAGCTGAGTGCCAAAACCATCATTATGTCAGCCAGGAGCATGGAGTGAATTTCCTTAGCATCAATCAGACTGTGAAAAAAAGTTCAGCATTTACAAATACAAAGGACCTTTCTTGGTGTTATTTAGTCTGCTTAGGGATGCAAAGTTTAACTTCACTATAATAGAAGACAATCTTGTCTTTGTGAATGCAACAATAATCAAACCAGAAAGCATTTTACTCACAATGAATATTGACATGAACTGCTGTACATGTTGAATACAGACCTCCTGAACTACCTGAGGCTGAATGCTTCCTATCAACAGAGCATCTTGGAGCCAATCGACAGGGAGTGCTTGGCACAATGACCTGGGTTAAACAGTACATACAAATGGGGACCTCAAACAGAAAATGCCATAGGCACTCAAGTCCCATTGATTTGGTGATGGAATTCAGGGCTATCCCACAAAAACAACTGCTGGTTTTAACACCTCTAGAGCAATAAAGTGATAAAAATCCTGTTGAGGGTTCAGGCTGTAGGTAAAATAAAGAGCAGTTTATGTGGATATACCTTTGGAACAGGGCAGGGATACACAACCACAAAGTGACTTTACACTTCCTAATTATGATCACAGGCCTACCCAACACAGTCATAAATTGAGAGGCCAAATTCTGTCTTCTTGATTAAGAAAAACAACTTTAAAAAAACCCAACCTGCACCCAAAAATGGAAAGCACAACCTTTAATCACTAAGGTCTTCTCAAAGCACAGCCCAGATTGCTATCTCAACACTGCCAGAGATGCAACCCCTCTATAGGCAGTGCAGCTTCTTCAATGATAGTCTCAGGTTTCTGGTTTAAATCTGTAGTTTTTTGGGTTTGGTGGTTAGCTTCATAGTTGATTCTTTAAACAGTGTTTTTGGTTTGGAGTTTTTGTTTGTTTGTTTGTTTTATTTTTTGTGAGACTTCTAAGAGTGCTTTGAGAAATGCAGCATCAGAGGACAGGACTTGAAAGGTGACTAACAGGACTCCTTTCCACCAAAAATTCTTACAAGTGGATTGACCTCAGTGTCTAGACCTAGCACCAAACCAGTGTCTTGCCCCTTTGTGACATGGTATTTTCTGCCATAATTAAGCAAAATCTTGCTGATCCATCAACCAACATCCCCCATCTGTGGCAGTCTATATTTCCTTAGCTTGGATAATATTGATCTTAGCTCCCCCCTTGTACAGTATCAAACATCGAGTCAGTCTCTTCTTCCCCCCTAAAAGGAGAAATATCTTTATTAGCACAGGAAAAGCAAAACCAAGACACATTTTGCTGTATTGGCTACATCTGTAGAAAAAGGACACTATTCTGGTAAAAAATGACACTCCACATGATGTTTAGTAGAGCCTTCTCCAACACAAACATTCATCTCAAACATTACATTTTCTCCTCATGTCAACCTTTGAAGAGATTTGAACTATCTTCAGGGTCACAAGCATGTGACTGAGGACTAAAGGATCAAGGCCAGTTTGTTGTGGATATGCACTCATCTCTTCTTTCTACCACACTACAAATACCAATAATGAGTGTCTGGAGTGAGGCGAAGAGAAAATGCAACAAAGACTTCATATGAAGTGGAATTCCTCTGCCTTCCCCACAGTATGTATTACTATCCATTATTAAGTAGCTGCAAAGACAAGCCAATTAAGATGGGACCGATAACCAACATATATTAATTTTGCAAAAAGCAAACCATATTGAAAACTTTATTTGTTTACCCTTCTATTTTACAAGAAAATTATTTTTAGGCTACCTGTTACATATTTGCAACAGAAGGGCAAGTTTTATAAACAAGCATGTAATACAGCAAACCATAAAATGAGATTATACACTCAGAGTACATTGTTGTTCTTTGTAAATATTCTTTTTAAGGTCTTGAGCTTTAGATACCCTAGGTCTCAGGCCTCTGATGACTCAGGAGACCTATCCTGACTAGCAACTTGGGAACCTCAGCCAGCTAATTATGGGAGAACTTCAGCATATATGGAAGCATTTTTATCAGTGGGGCTTCAAGTTTAACTCTGAATAGCTGAGCAGATTTGTATAAAATTATTTACCAGAGAGGAAGATCAATCAACTCACACCACATCAAATACCCAGCTTCCCCACAGAGTGATAAAGACAGAAAAACACACTGCTTCACATACAAAACCAAAATGCATCTTCTATAGAGAAATTAACTTCAAAAATTCCCTGGTACAGTCCAAAAAAAAAAAAAAAAACCCCAGGTTTCTAAGACTCATACGGAAACCCTGATACTGAAGAAAAATAACATAAATCTCTAAATAACAGATAAGACTACAATGGCCTCATGGACCCAATAGTGCAGCGCTCCAAAAGTAACAGCAGAATGCCAGATGCTCCTTGTTGGCAGCTGTGTAAGCACCAGAATCACCGGCACATAGGTGTCAGCTGCCACAATATCCAACCCAGGGCTCTGTCTTCCTGCTGTAACACTTACTCAAAGTGAGAAGTGGAAGTGAGAACCTGACCCAACACTGGCAACCCAATCAGGCACAAAAAACATGAAAGAAAGCCCAGACTGCACATCAGCTTGGATGTTCAGCATAGCACCCTCCCTGTAAACACTTACCTTGGCAGGTGTTGTTCTTCTCCTCATACCCTGCCTTGCACAAGCACTTCCCGATGGGCACCAGCCATTCCCCCTCTGCACTGCAGTGCATCTTCGGTGCCTCCTCAGTCACTGAGTGGTTGATGCAGACACCTGACACTTCTAGGAGCTGCGAGGAATCCCCACCCGTGATGGTGTCAGGGAAGCGGGCCAGGTTGCGGATAACTGATGGGCATTTCTTGTAGTACACGCGCACAGAGACCAGGGCAATGCAGGCACCCACGTCCTGGAAAGCAAGGTAAAATCCCTTTTTTGTTAGGGGCCCAACATCTCTCACCTCTGTGTTGAGCTTCATTACTCTGTCTCCAAGGTCTAACTCTGTGAAGCTCTCATCAGCAGCAATGGTATCAATCTTGATGTACTGGTTTTCTTTGATGTTCCTCCCATCTTCATCATCTGATTCAAAGTAATACATGTTAAAAGTCTCCTTGCAGGTCCCAAGTCCTCCTGGAAGGCTGTTACAGTCCCTCAGGGTGAATTTGAGCTCAATGAAGATGCGGGATGCCCCTTCATTAGAGATCCAGCTGGTCAGAAGCCAGTTGTTCTGATTCTGTTCCATTACCTTGCATACTTGGTATGTGTGTATTGGAGCATAGTTTTCATCCACCTCACCAATTTCTTCCCACTGTAAAAAAGGAAAAGTATTTTTTAAAACTGTCACAACTCATGCAAACTCTTAGCTTTCCTGAATAAGAGCATCTTGAGCTTCAGAACTCAAGGCTTTCAGGGGAAAAAATATTTTAATTGCCAAGCTTTCTGTACTAGAGGCTCAATACATTCCTGGTAAAGTCAGATAAGTTATCCTTTATAAATAGAAATGGATGCCAGTTAAAATCGTCTTTTAGACAGTTCAAAAGTGGGAAAATATTTTGCTGGGTTTGTCCACTAGTATTCAGTTAGGAAACAAAACAAAAGCAGATGGGGCCATTTCCGTGAGCTTTTCAATGCATCCAGAGTTCATCCCTCCCCTTGCCTCCAGGCTCCTTTCTACCACATCCTCAAATCACTGCCCCACATAACAAAAACCACACTTCTACAAGCTATTCTCCCCACCCCCCCAAAAAAAAAAAAATCAGAAAATCAGTGGAGTGATACAGTAAATAAATGGGCCTTTGCACTCCCAAGTGTGCTAGTCAGAACAATTCTTGCTCATGCAAAAAAAGGATTACTTCCAATAGAGTTACAGGGATCTGCAAATCTTGAGCTTTTCGTGTACTACACATGGTTTTTAAGCAGAGCTCCAGGCAACATTTTGCAGCTCTTTATGGGAATTGTAGCAACTATTTGTTAATTTTATTTTAGCCACCTCTGAAGGGCATCACCTGGAAGAAATGCTTTTTCCTGGTGCAGCTCAGAGTCAGTAGCATCACAACTGTGCCTACAATAGATACACATCAGCATTTTCTCTCTGCCTTGACAACCACAGTGCTGCATTAAGAGATTAGATTAACCATCTAAGTGCAGTAAAGAACCCAGAAAAGCCCAGGAGAGTGTTGGTTGCAGTTTTGTTCCCTTGTACTTTTGACCCACTCATCTGCAAGAGCTTAATTCCCCTCCATCCTCTGCTCAGTAGTGCTCCACACACCTGGCCACAGCTGTGGATGCAGCACAAAGGAAACACATAATTCAAAGGTACTCCCGTTTCAAGCTGCATATCTTCTAAGGGCCAAAGGCCACTTTTTTCCTTTGGAAATACAGCCTGAGATAAAGTTGAGAGTGTTCTCAGCCCAGATACCATTACTGAAAAAAGATCAGGCAGAGCTGAGGTAGAGCACTCTCAGAGTCAACGTAACAACAAAGATTTTTTTTTAAACAAAATGTTGTTCTAACATTTTAACTTAGCAGCAAAAATGACATGAGAACATAACCTGATGGTACAGTCCAAAATGAATTATAAATACCATCATTAGAAAAACGTTTCTTCTCCTCCCTAACCTGGGATGTGAAAGTGGGGACTTGTGGAGGAAGACAGGCCCACTGTGATGCGCAGAGTTCGTATGTACCACCAGTCCTCCAAATAAGGAACTTAACCCAAAGACATTTTTGCTGTGGCAAGCAGTATTTTAATTTCTAACCTTGTTTTTTGTGTCTCTGGGCTTAAACAGGCCACGACTCTACTGTGATTAAGATGTATGTGTCAGTGGGTAGCTTCACAGAATTGGACAAAGATATGTCTGCAGTGAAAGCCAGGCAGATCTGTGCAGGATTCATGCCTGTTTAGGAGAAGCAGTTTACTAGGAGAGTCACTGAGAAAAAGATTCAAGTAAAGTATGCAACATCAAATAATTTAGCAGCTAGATTTTCTATGTTCCAGTAAATAGGGAGGTTTTGATATATGAAATTAATAGCAGAAAAGCACCAATTAGCATGGTTAATTTAAGTGATAAATATACTGTACACACATACTTCCAAGTGAATCTGCCTAACATTGTACTAGTTTCAGCTAGGACAGAGTCAACCCTCTTCACAGTAGCTCATCTGGGGCTACCTCTGGAATTGTGCTAGAAATACTATTGATGATACAGAGATGTTCCCCTGACTGCTAAGCAGCACTTATACCAGTCAAGGTCTTTTCTGCCTCTCAGCCCATGCCACCAGCAAGGGGGCTGGGGGAGCACAAGAAGTGGGGACAGCTGATCCCACCTGGTCCAAGGGATATTCCAGACCATATGGTGTCATGATCAGCACATAAAACTGGGGCAAGAAGAAAGAGCTGGGGACAGGAAGAATCATGGCATTCACCTTTGCAAATCATGGCTTTTGCAAGCCATTATATGTGAGGAAGCCCTACTTTCATGGGGATATCTGAACACCTGCCTGCCCACGGGAAGAGGTGTTTCCAAGGAATTTCTTGGTTTACTTTGCTTGTGTGGGGCTTTTGCTTTACCCATTTTAATGTCTTTATCTCAACCCATGAGTTTTCTCACTTTTACCCTTCTGATTTCTCACTCATCCACTGCGGGGGAAGTAAATATGTGGCTGTGTGGCCCTTAGTTGCTAGCTGGGGTTACACCACAATGGTCCTTTTTGATGGCCAGTGTGGGGGTGGAAGGGTTTGAGATTATGACAGATTTGATTTGAATGTGCTGGATTGAATTTTTAGCTGTTATTATTGTTTAGGTATTCACTGACTGGCTCCTGGGCTTACCATGGGGCTAGATTGCCACACTGCACACTAAAGCCTGATGCTTGTTAGCAGCTGCTACTTGGTTCTGCTGATTGCTTGAACTACTGACAATCTTATTCTATCGGGCCTGAGAACATCTTTATGTCAGCAGTGACAAAGCACCATGCTGGCAAATGCCCAGGCCATTACTGATGCTTCTGTGATGCTACACTGGATATGCTGGAACTGCAGTATGAGCACAAGTTGATGGGAATATGACCTGAGGATTAGTCCATGTAGGAGAGCAGCCCTAAGCAGCTGTAGATACATTCATGCTGGAGCAGGTGCATCTCAAACATCTGTGGTTATGTCGGTGTTGCAGCAGGTACACCCCTGAAGAGACTGTGGCACATAGATAAGGCTCCACTTGGAGCAGGTAAAATCCTAAGGGACTGAAGTCTTTGGCTAAGTCCAAAAAAGGAGCAGGGGCAAGGAGGGGAGTTCACTGCAATATTACAACAAATGGTCTGGTCCAAAGAGACCCTGGATAGAGACTGTAACGAAAATATCACCCTGCTTACCTGGAAATGGCTGAACACCAGCCAGCCCATGGGAGTGGTAAATTAATTCCTTGGTTTGCTTTGCTTGTGCATGCAGCTTTTAGTTTACCTATTTTAGTATTTTTATCTCAATTCATGAGTTCTCACTTTTACCTTTCTGATTTTCTCACTCACTGGTGGGAAGTGAGAGAGAGGCTGTGTGGTGCTCAGCTGCTGGCTGGGTTTAAAGCATGACACTATATAAAAGTTCCTATTTTTATAAAGGTGATGGTGATTCTCCAGTTGATGAAAAGGGAGAGTAACCCTCCACTTCCACCAGCCCACAGGGAGATCACTGCCAAATCAGCCCAGTGGACAGATGGGCACATCCCAATATAGCCCAGGAAAGACATAAGGACTTTAACTTTGCTTTTTCTGGCTGAAGGTCAGAGGATCACTCAAACAACTGCTTGCATCAACAAGCATACATGAAGAAGTGTTAATTCCAGCAGCAAGTGGTGCAAAGCATTTCAGGACTGGAAATTGCTCAGACCAGCTTTATCACATGGAGATGTTTATGGATGGCCACATGGTACACAGTGTAACTCCGTACAACATTTAGAGAGCGTTAATGTATATTTCTTTCACAGAACTGACATTTACAATGACTGTGATGTTGCAGTAATATCATTAGTGACCTAACTTGAAAGCATGCTGAAAAATATCACTTCACTTTTCCATACTAGCCAGGTCAATTTTCAAGGACCCAACTATGATGCTCCCCAGTTACGCACTTAAGCTCATTTCCAACTGCTGCTCCAGGAGTTGTTCTTTTGGGAGTGAGTACAAAGTTCATTTGTTGAAAAACTAAGTGCAGTGATTCTAATGGTCACCTTCATGCACTGAGAGCACTAAACACCATGAAGAGAAATGTCCAAGCATAAATACATCAACGAACTCAGCTAGAGACTAATCTCAGCTGCAAGAAATGGCACACAGACCAACATCTCAGGTTTCAGGATGTGCTCCACTTCCAGTACTGCCCCCCAGATCAGAGCAAATCCTGTCATCACCACCTGCCATCAAACCTAAAGCAATCATCAGAGCATGAGAAAGTGGAGGTGCTAATGAGCTAAGGCTGCTTATCTCTGTATAATTCTCAAGGGAAAGTCAGCCAGATTTTATCAGAGCAGCCAGTATTGTGCAAAATCTCTGCTCTGTCATTTAATCTCCTTCTCTCCTATGTGCATGTAGGACTACACCATTTCTTTCTCTTCAGCTGAATCTGCCTCCTCCCAGAGACTGCAGGCAAGCTACCGCCCTTCTGCTTTTACATCCCTCCACAAGATGGACATCGCAGTAAGAGCACTTGCACCTTCTGCCTGATCCCTGCTTCCTAATCACTACAGATCTCAGAGAAGTATTTCAGCCAACAAAGAAATACAAACCAGAGGATGAAATGCAATACATTAACGAGAAAGAAAACTCACCACATTAAAGAGATAGCATCTCGATGAAAATTATTGACGTGAAAAAAAATTAAGTACAACTGAAAAATTGTGTAATGTTATAATTCTCCTCTGCAGCACATATTTTTTGAGATTTAAATCAACCCCATCTGCAGGATTAAAACAAAAATGCAACCATTTATTTGGTGGCAAATGTTTTCTCTACATCTTTAATAGCCCTAAGAAGGAAAACACAAATGTATTTCAATGGCCTGATGTTAAATCATTTATAGAAGACCTATTTCTGAATCAGAAACTACTGGTGAGTAAAAATGCAGCTCCATCAATAGGAAGCACACAGTTCATACAGGCTGTCTGTAGAAAGGCCAAAGATATTACACATCTTACAAAAGATGCAAGAGTTAAAAAAACATTCAGTGGATCAGCCTAGGGTTAAATGGACAATTTTAAAACATATTCACCAGCTGTCTGCTACTCAGGCTTGTTTGTAATCTTGGAGATTCCAGGAGTGCAATTTGTTACCACAGCATAGCAAAAGGCTGCTGCCCCAAAACCAAATACTGACAGCAGGGATGAAAATTTCAGAGCTTTTGTTTATTTGGTTTTGAGGGAATGGGGGGAGGGTTGCAGTAGAGTTTTTGTTATTGGTCTTCACTAACTCATTCACTTTCTTTAGCATCTACCAAAGGCAGTACAGATATTTCAAGTGTTGTTCTTAATTCCACACATCCTTGCACTGATGAAAAAGAAATTAGGCATTTAGCAAAATCTTGGATCTCTTAAGAGGGAAAGGAAGCTTAAGAACATTAAACAAAGGTGTTTCTAAGACGTACCTGAAACCTTCCCAGCACAACTCCCTCACTCCAAGGACTGTCAATCTGCATCTCTTCCCACTACAGATTTCACAGGCTCCATGGTATGAGAAGCCTCATCATCTCCTATTTAATTTTTCCACCCCACCACACAGAGCTTTGCAACATATGCATGTTAACTCAGGCATCTGCTGGCACAAAGATGTAAAATTAGACAAGGATTTATGTGGTTTACCTTTTTTCCTTTCGGAAAAAAGCAAGCCTGGCATGGATTTTTGATCTCAAGCTTTGAATGGGGGAAAGCATCAGAGATGCTCTATGTGCTTTGTCCACAGAAAGGCAATTTTACCTCAAAATACTGCTGTCAGGGCCACCACAAGCACATACTGGTGCAGAAGAGAGTGTGGCATGGTGCTAGGCAATCCCTATGCCAAGTCAAAAGGGGACAGCTGATGTTCTTCCAGAAGGGCAAACCGGCCTGGTGTTCATTTCAGTACTATTTACCCTGCCTTTCGATTTCCTTTTATGCAACTGATGTTAAGACCTGGCTGCCAATCAATAGCCTCCCGCTTAGATCCCACACAAATGTTCCCTCCCACAACTCAACTTTATCTTGCAACCTGCTTCTTCCCTCCCACCACAAAACCCAAAAAATTGTGGGTTTGTTTGGGCTTTTTTTAGCTGCCTGCTTGTTTCCACTTGCTAGCGTATTGCACATTTTTAGCAAACAAGCAGCAGGCTTTCTGTGCAGTTTCAGTGATTTCAGTGAGGTCACATAAGGCTAAATCTCTAGTGAAAGCCAGGCAGAGCAACACACATCTTTTCTTCTGCACTGCAGAATGTTTTGCAGGGCTGTGCTAGTTGTAAAATAAGGATGACTTTGTCACTGTCTTGCCTATTGGAAAACACTGATTACAAACAGGCCAGTCCCAAGATTCACAGACTTCAAATCCTGCTACCAAATACTGCCAGTGTTATCAACAGAAGCTGTGATATGTGGTATTGCTCAGATTTTCAGCTTGGGAGCAGTATGATTAAGCAAGAGCCTGATTTTGCTGGAGATGTTTCAGTCTTCATTAAATGGGTTTTGCTTGCTCAAAGAACAAGAACACAAAATAAATAGCACCCAAAAAAGATGTTACTTTTAGCTCACTCTACAGCAATGCTAACCTCAGAATTGGCAGGAGCAATAGGGCTTTGTCTTGAACACTGGCATTGGAAAGAGATTATGTATAACCTCTATGACCTACTGATAATGGCAGAGTCCACCTGCACCTGGATAGGGCACTTCAGAAGCCTGGCTTCCCCTCACAGCAAGGGACAATGATCCAAACCACTCTCAAGTAGTAGAAAAATGTAATAACCTGGAACAATGCTGCATGTTTGTTTGAAAGATGTCTTGGTTTAGGGCAAATTTGGGAGAAAACCTCCAAAGGCCACCCGCTACAGGAAACAAACCCAAGTGGCCCCTCCCCCAACTGGTTCGGGAAGAAATTTCCTCAGCGAGAAGTGGAAAAAATCTGTTTATTCAACGGGCAGAACACTACTCAGCATAAGAAAACCCCCAATACTGAACAATGAAACCTCTTGCTGCTCTGAAGAGATGACAAATTCAGAAAGTCTCTCTCTTGGTGGTAGCTTGGCTCAGGCTCTTATCAGCTCTTCTGTCACTGGAAAATGCCACTTCCCAGGTCAGGCCCCAGTGGGCCACAGGTGCAAGCTCCTGGTGCTTCCCCCAGACCCTCAGTCCAGAGCAGGTTCAAATAATTCCCGGGAAGAAAAGGAAGAAAAACTTTATTGGGGAACTTCTCTGCTTCAGTCAGTCAAAAACTCACTAAAAGCAAAGAAGAGCTGTCCACCATGGCAATAGTCCAGGAGACGAAGCAACAGAACTCCTATCTCTATGTTTTGAAAAACAACCACCTCAGACATTCCACCGATTCTCCTTCCCCCCATTTCACTCTCAAAGTCAGCCTTAAAGGTACAAAACTTATTTCTGGGTTAGACAAATGGGGATATAATTCAGCGTGACAAAGTCACCCCAGGTCACAAGCCTGCTCTTCCCAATGGATAAACATTGAGAGGAGCAGAGCTGAGACATCAAAATAGCCTTGTCCAGCTTTTTCCATCAGTACCAGGTCACTGGACTCTGCTTAACCCAGCACTCTTAGGCAACGATTTTTAAGCATTTGTGTCAGGGTAGCCACACAGGTTTAAAACTCAAATTCTGCCTTGGGGCAGGGTGCCTGCTCACCAGGACAGCTCAGCAGCTTCTCCCCTCCTGCCCCGCACCAAGCGGTGGAAGGACACCAACTAGAGCCATGAGACTTTTCCCAGTAAATCACAGATTTGAAATACAAATAATCAGGAAGCCAAAGCAATTAATGTACTTGGATCAAGTTAGGAAAGAAGAGGAGGGAACAAAAAAAATCTACTAGAAAGGAAAGTTATTTTGAGAAAAGTTATTTTGAGAGCCTCACAAACCATGTCTTTACGATCTTCTCTTCTTGGGTATAAACAAAATAGAGGGCAGATAAAAAAATTATGAAAAAAATTGTTCCACAGTGATACAAATGATTTCTTTCAGCATAAAACACCCTGTTTTAAATTTCAGCTACCAAACAACAAAAAATTTATTACTTCTGCAAACTTTTCCAATACCAACATCAACTTTTCTAATGCAATAGGTGAAGCTATTTTTACACATTCTTAGCCTAGTTTTAGATGCTTTGGAGCTCATTATCAAGGCAGGATCCAGTGTCAAAAACAAACTGGAGTGAGTTCAATGCAAACAACATTTGGCAAGAGTTTACTAAAACTTTAAATACCAGAAGCAGTTGCAACTGCCTGGGATCTTATAATTTCCATGCATTTGACAGTGCCTGCATTCGAGACTTAAGCCTCATTTGGATGGCAGTTTTACAACTGAGACATATTCCTACTGACAGCAGTTACTAGTTAAGCAAAACATAATGGATAACAAAGGATAGAAAGCATCTGGGGAAAATCTGGCCTAATGAAAGCTGAATTTCTGAAGAAGGAACTTAACATTTTCTGGCACATACCAATTTCTCCAACAGGAAAATAAAACAAAAATAAGAACACTATAATTTTTGGGCTACTCTTCTTATTTTACTGCTGGATTGCAGTTTCCTGCTGTTTCTTACAATGCCACTCTGGTCACTAAGCTGTATAGTCTGGTTAATACACAGCTTCAGAATCTGAGGTTAATTAGCTGAAGTAAATATGCATTTACTCACTCATTACTGGAGATTTCCCAGCAAGAAGCTAAGGATCATTTTTCATCTACTAAAGTGTAAGTGGGGGAAGTAAACAGCAAAGAGGTATGAACTGGAAATTTAAAGCATGATTTTGAGATGTCCTATATCAGACTACTGAATATTTTTTCTCCATTTCTGTATTAGCCAAACACATATTCCCTAGCCCACGTGTGATAATTGCCTAGCAGATAGCAAACTTAGAAAGTAACTTCCATTACCACCCCCTCCAACCACCTCCCACTAAAAGGGTAAATTCTCACCTCAGCAGAGTTACAGGAACCACCAGACATGCTTCTGAATGATCCCTTGCAATACATAGGCAGCAAAAATGCAATGAGGAGAAAAAGGGCCTTGCTTCAAAGGCTACTCCCCACTGCATCAAGAATTAACAAGACTCAATTTGACTTAGTGCCAAGGTTTCACATTTGGCTTTGCACTCTGACAAAGGGCAGGAGAGGGAATAGCAAAGAGGGGAGATAGTTGATGTTTCATCTCCACTATAAAAAAACTACACTGAAAATGAGCTGGGTGAATGTTCACAGCACCATCAAGCTCCATCCTAATTCCACCACTGCCAATGGCACATTCCAATACTCAGAACAGCTCAGCAGACATCAGCTTTTAAAAATGCGATTTTTAGAACTGAGAGCTTAAGCATCTGGGTGGATACTTCGGTATCCTACAGTGTTTTGGATATTTTTAATTTCACCCAGGTCAACCTTTAATCAGAAAGAGCTGAGACAAAACAGTAGAGTCCGATGCTGAAATATAAGACAAAGCGTGACTGCTCCTCTCAAGAAGAAGAAGACATTATCAATCACCTAAAGTTACATGGAGAACTTCATAACCATCAGCTCCTGTTGTGTAAACATTAGACTCTACTACTTGAACAATTTTCAATAGTCTTTCTTTATTTGTAGTATGCATGTAAGGTTTACTGCCTTCCATTTCTGCAGCAGGCTGTGTAGACTTTTCAGCGAAGTTCCATATAAAGTGTTGACAGTTCCTGGATTTCTCTGCACCACTAACTAGCTGAGAAACAATGCAGATTTCTGGAAAGCTGTGATTGCATCTTAAAACACAAGCAGCAATTTGGTACACAAAATACCATCCAAGAAAACGGGTAAGAAAGAACAATTAAAACCTTAAAAATTATTTTCAGTACATGCTTATGAAATGTATTATCTGTTCAGAAACCTGCACAATTGAAGCCAGTGAGAAATGGAGAAACATCAGGACAAAGTCACCTAGACTTTTCAGTCTGCACACCAAGATACATGGGAAAAAAATGAAAGTGGGACTGAAGTTTAGCTCAGACTTTGATAATTTGCATGATCAGTCAAAGATGTCAGCACCAGAATCCAAATGGAATGAGAACCCAGCTGGAGGCTAGCTGAACTGAAATGAAAAGGAGCACCAGACCCTCTTCAGCATGCCTAATGAGGGACTGTTCCTTCCCAGAACAAAACAATGCGCTATCTGGAAACCCCACCTCCCCTGCCACAGGTTCATTTTTTTAAAGGTTTGAAATTGTCTGTACATCTGAACAAAAACATTAATTTCAAATCACAGTCCAGCAATTGAGGGAAAGACAATGGAGATGAGAGTGAAAGAAACACAATACCATTAAATAATTTTTTACTGCTTAATGTTACACTCATTGGAGAGAAATTTAACAAAGGCCAGAACAAACAGTATTGGTACCACATGGTTTAACACTGGTAGGCTGATGGAGCCAGATTTTCAAAAGGACTCAAGAGCAGGACATACATTTTAGGTTTATAACCAAATGCTTGGATTTTCAAAGCTTTTGGGATATTAGTCATATTACTTATTGTCTGATGATACCAAGAGGTTCACAGGACAACTTTGAAAAGCAGGAAGAAAGGAAGTTTTCCTTGTGACTTTAATGTTGTCCTAATATTTAAATAATCAAAATCTATGTGGTGATTCTGTTTACTACAGCTGAAATAACACAAAGCATTTGGCTTCTTTTTAATGCACAAAACAGAAAAAATTTCCAAAAAACAAACTAAATTCCTAATCTTTAACATTGTCATTTGCTTTTTATAATTTCTTGCAAGTGAGAACACATTTAAGAGTACACACTTTAAGAGTAAAAGAGATAAAAATACATGATCTAAAAGTGCATTTAATGAAAATAAATCAGATTAAACTTCTTGGTTTTCCAGTATTTCAGGCAAAGTGATACAATTATCCACATGCTGCACTGGCAAAGCCTAACCTCTCAGGCATATAGCAAATTTGACTAGATTACAGACAGCCCATACACTGTATCAGACCCTCCAGCAAATGCATTATTCTGCCACTGCTCCCTGGTCTCTAATCTACCCAAAGCTTTTCATAGAGATAATATTACATTCATGACTTAGGCCGTGAAAACTGCACCCATAAATCAATTTTAAACCTCATATTAATCATCTTTCTGTAATCAGTGGCTATTCAGCACAAATTTACATCTCATTTCTGTTGGCCAAACAGCCACAGTAGAGTTTTGAAGCTTATTCAGGCTTAAATTATTATATTCCCCTAATAAACACTGAAGTCCTCTCAGTCCAGCTGCTGTGAGCTGCATTAATGACATGCTGTGGCAGCAGGGACAATCTGAAGCCAGCCTTGTACAATGCTACAAGCAGCAGCCCCTTGCCAAACAGATTTTCTGCAGTTCCAATACTCTCAGAAGACATGCGAAGGCTGCTCTGCCTGTGCAGACCCTCCTACAGGAACTGGTGTGCACAGCAGACACACATGACATTAAATTTATTGCACCTCCCCTTAACATCGCCGTTTGCCACCTCTTGAATATAAGGGGCTACAAGTAAAATATCCAAAACCAGATATCCTGGCTCCCCACATGCTGAGCACGTTAGCTTACTTTGGGTTTGGTGACAGTTCTGTTGAATGTGAACTGTCTACAAAACCCACTTTTCCCGCTTGTCAGACAGCTTTAACTTTGTTCACAGCACCACCAAACTGTATCTTAGCATGCTTTTCTTTGATCACCTCAGAATTAGACATTATATTTTTAATATCCTACTGCAATTTTTTTCCCTGTTTTTCGTGTGATAAAGATTTTCACTCAGGATTACACTAAGCAACTAAAACATGATCAGTTCAGGGTAGATTTTGCATGTACTTGCATGCAATCCCTACAGTGAAACAATCTGTTCCGATTGAACAATGAATAATTATTTAATTAAAGAACCTTGGCAGGCCTACATTATTAAACCTGTGTAAAAAGCCTGACATTGATTGTATATTCACTTTCAGTTAAAGTCTGAATCAGTATGCTAAGATCTGAAAACGAATTAACAGAATGGGTTTATTATAACTGTTGTTAAGTACTTACCCCACTATAGGTAATGAATTATATATGTGGATGCTTGGTCTGCTTATTCTACAACATAATGAAACTTTTAGTTACTTTTTATTCTATGGGATTTAATTTCTATTGTGTCAGGTTTATGTTACTATTTAAATAAGACACTGGAATTGCACAGATGTAAATCTGCTGGGCAAAGATGCAATCTGGAACTCAATATTTCTTTTAATCTGGAATTGAGGAAACACAGATGTGCTCAATTGTTTGTGTCGGATGTCCTATATCCTAACCATTTCTTAAAGAATATGTTTCATACCTGCAACCTCCACACTTTCTTGGTATCTGATAACCACTGAAGCATCACTTGAACATCAACATGCCATGGCCAGGAAAGCAAATACAATAATATCTCAGCTGAGATGTCTGCAATGCAAAAATAAATGCTGTTTCGGCAATCAGTTGTGATAATGCAAAGTCTAGGAAAGCTGCTTAAGTTTTCAGACAAAACTGAAAAAACTCGAATTCTTTCCTTAACCAAGAGGTAAACCATGGCTTAACCTGATAATACGATGGTAATACTGCAACACATACACAGATTAAAAAAATCTGTAATTAGCTTCCTTTTGCCTAACAAAAGAATTGAAATTGAATGCTTTTAAAGAGGAGGGAAGGTGACTTTGTTATTGGAGGGCCATAGTGAGAACTTGCC
The DNA here is from genome assembly GCA_013186435.1 of Turdus rufiventris. NCBI lineage: Eukaryota > Metazoa > Chordata > Aves > Passeriformes > Turdidae > Turdus > Turdus rufiventris. The sequence continues at coordinate 639,096 of PYHW01009688.1, read as the reverse complement.
ACAGGAGTCAAACAACCATTCAGAACTTCTAAGAGGGATCCAAGGAAGATTCGGAAGAAAGTATCTGATCAGGTAGCCAAGCCCATGACAAGCCACATATATTCGTCATGTAAGTACAGTGGGTTAAAGCCAGCACCAACATGCCTATGCCATGTGGAACTAGAGAAGGGGTACATAAATAATTAAGGTTCGTGTATATTGCCCTCACCAGTAAGAGTCTCTTCCAGACCCAAATCCCTGAGACAGAGAGGCAGAAGAACACAGAAATGCTGAAGATGGTTCCTTAAAGAACAAACTATCAAAAATAATTTAAAGAGAAAATTAATTAATTGGTCTAATGCTACATCTCTGGCTGCTCAGTTAAGCTACATTGCTCTACTACTATTTTCTATTCAGACTGCACTGGGATTAACAGTGGGTTAGAAGTTGGAGAGGCAGAGTAGAAAGAGGAAGTAAACATATGGACATGGGAAGAGGCTACAATTCCTTATGAGAAAAGAGCTTGCCATCAACCAACCCTTCCTCCAACAGGTTTGGGTTAAGGTGGGAGATCACAGCTTGCTGATGCCTGGTGACAATGGACCTACTGGATTTTGAACATCCTTGAACATTCTGGTCTGCCATTCTGCCTAGCTCCAGGTTTTGGTGTCCTTTTGGTGCTTCTTCTCCTCTACCAGTCCAGCAGGCCAGTCAGAAAGCCACACTAAAGGGCCTGCGACATAGACTTGCTTATCAAAGAGACATTCTCACAGTACGGTCATCATTGAATGAAACATTCTCTCAATTTTGTGCAACTTATGGACAGAACTCAGTTAAATTTACAGCTAGGCAAGATAATTCTTGTCTGGAGCCTGAATTTCTGGTAAAAAAAGTTTTACATAATCTTCAGGAGTCCTTGAAAGGCACCACTTGGCACAGAAACTATAGGTGATTATTTATCCAGCCCTATCCTAGGCCTTGCTCTCACTCTACAAAATGGACTGATTGGACATTTCACACTAAAATGAAATTACAACCACAGTTTCATCATTGTTTAGCAATTAAACCATTAAATCAATCTACTTTCAATTTTTGTCTTGTCAGCTTCAGAGCCTTTCAGCAAACCTGGATGCATATTTCAAAAAGTGTTGAAGTTTGAAAGGAAAAGTATGATATTTGAAAAGAAAAAAAAAAAAAAAAAAGTACAGTTCTCAAAGGAAGAGCTAATTAGCATAGGAAACAGCACTTCTACAGGTTATGTGCTTAATTGACATAATTCTTCTTACCAAAACACATACTCACTGAAGACTGCTGAAGAAATGGTACTATGATGCTGAAATGTTGCCCCCATAGCGTACAACACATAAAGCTTTCTAATAATGTTTGCTCTCATCCAAGTAGGGATTAGTCACTTAGAGGAAGGACACAAAAACCTGTTGTTGCTTCTCAATAGCTTCTTCTTGCCTTGTGAGCAAGTGACATTGGACCAGGCCCAAAAGAACTCTACCACTCATACACACAAAAGGGGAATATTTGTGTAGACTGAAGCAATCAGGCCATCCAAGCACACGGGTGATTTTTGTTCAGTCTTCTCAGGCATGAAGAGTTCTGAGATGGTGCAAAGAATTTGGCTTTGAAGGTATACCACCTTTACTTGCACAGAAGCTGCTGCTGAGCCAGAACTGAATACAACTTTTCCTAGGGCTTTAAGAGGCTCCAAGGTTATATCTTCCACTGTAACAGGAACCTGTCTTCCTACCAAAACTTTTGTACATGGTGCACTTAATGTATTAGCACATTCACCTCCTATGGAATCCCCTTACCACATAACCATTGCACTGGTTGCCTAATGACAGTCTTCAACACAGCTCTAGCCCACATTTTCATGTCATAGAGCATCTTGCACTGTTCTGCAACTCCTACCTGCCACAGCAACCAGCTGAGCCGCCACTAAGATTCCCTCTTCACTTTTACCTCGCTCCCATCATAAGGATTATTTTCTTCTCATTGTGATCCATTTGCCTCAGAGAGCAAACAAGATAATGCAACAATTTTCTAGTATCACTTTCAGAAAGCCATTTTCTTTTAAATGGCATCACTTCAGCTAGGATAAATTGCAAAGATCCCAGAACAGTCCCCAGCTACTCAAGAGATCAATGCTCTACTTTATAGCACAAAAAAAAAAAAAATTAAAAAATGAGAGAAGACTGGGAGGTAGCTAACTTGCCTGTGGCCTCTGCCTGAAAAGAGGAGGAAAGAGAGAGATGAGTAGTATGTACCTGCAAAGTTAGCAAGAGGAAGCATGGAAAGACCCATTGACTGAGAATTCTAAGTTTGATCAATTTGAGCCAGAAAGATTTCTGTCTTACAATATGGACAGATAGATGTTGGCACAAGCTACAAAGGGATACAGACTTAGCACAAGAGGATGATTCAGTCAAAGGAATCTCTCTCCAGAAGATGCACTGTGGGCCAAATAAAGGTTACAGACCTGCTTCCATGACCCCTAAACAAGTTTTTACACAGTACGTGCCACAAGAGATTGAACTACATGTTAACAGACCCAGTGGCCTTAAATCCTATGAAGGTACCCCATCATTACCTTTAGTTCACAGATCTGCTCTTCTTTTTAAATAACAAGGACTATCAAATACTGTAATGTGCTTTTTCCCAGTCAACTGTTTTAGCTGACCAGCACTGAAACTATAACTCACTAACAGAAATAGCATGTCTAGAATGTCAATGATTTGCAATCAACATATTTGAACAGCAGAGTGTTGCCCAACCTTCTTGCTTAATATAATTTTGATTACTTATGTATTTACTGTAATACAGGGAAAAAAAAAAAAACAAAACAGTTCTCAGTTTTAAAACTCTGCAGAGCAAAGAAGGAAGGAAATTTGCCAAGTAATATCTTTGGTCACACCACTGTGTTTAAAAAAAAATTATTTGCATGCACTCTATTTTGTCACTTTGCTGCTTTATTTTTGAACAAACAAAACAAAGGTTGAAAAAAATAAAGGGACAATCTGTTTTTTAAAGGCAGTAATCAAGACTTCGCTAACCTAGGTCATTCCCAGTTCAAGAAAACACAGGACACCTATGGCATTAGCCCTCATTTTGGATTTTAGTTGCTTCTTTACCCTTGATCAATGGGGACACTATGGAGTCTTCCAGCAGGGTCAGAAGCACCAGGGAACTCATTTGGGAAAAGCTCCCCTCATACAAAAAAGGTTCAACTTAGATTCTGGGTTCTGACAAAGACCCTCTGCAACTTGGAGAGATGCACAGGGACTTCTGCATATCCAGCTTCAACAAGGTCAGCCTCTGCAAACCGCAGTGCTGAGAAACACCCCAAGTTAGCACTGGAGGAGATAGCTCTGCAAGCAAAAAAACTCTCATTAGGGCTGTGTTCAAAAGGGGCAGAGAAGTCCAAAAGGTTTACCTGGGCTACTGGTATCAAACAAAACAGCTTTGTGAACACTGAGCAAGGGCTGCTTAAGATTCCCTGCTTTCTCTTCAACACCTTCACAGCAAAAGCCTTTTACAAATATTACACAGGCAGCATCATAACCAAATCCCCTGAGGGCTAAAGACATTTGGCAGGTCAATACACTTATATACAGTTCTGAGAAACAGGCTCTGCCAGACTTACTGTGACTCCAAAGGACACAGTAGCTCCTGCCTATCTGTACTGTCTGTCCACATCAAGGACCACCCCTCTGACTTAAATATACCAGACTCTGAAGAAGCAGTGTTTTGAAATTGAATACACAGGGCTCGAGAAGCTTACAGCCTGAGTAATCAGCATGGACATTCAATTATCATTAAAATTAAGTAGGACAACAAACAAATCCCTGGATAGGTTTTGATTATCTCAGTCTGGGTATTTATCAGAATTACTCTGACACACTGAGTCACTGGGCTCTGGCTGACAGGCACAAGTGGCTCCTTTAGCCCACTGGAGTTTCCTTTGCACTAGAAGCATCAGGACATACAATGGCAGGAAGAGACAAGTACCACACAAGAAATGAGATGGGTATCTAAAACTGTACAAAATTGGATTTGGTCTGAAATCCATTCCCAAGTGAACTATTCATTTTGTTCCTGTTCAGCAGGTGTCCTCTGCCTCACTATAATTCTGTAGACTGACAGCTTTTGCAGGAAAGCACCAACATACTTGAGTCACCTACCCAACAATGTACCAGTGATCACAACTCATTTACTTACTGATCATGTGATGTGACAGCTCTAGTGATGGACAACACTAGCAATGCTTTTCTAAAACTTCATCATTTTAAAGTTGATTTTCCCATCACTGGAGTGAAAATCAAGGCTTCGCCCAATTACTATATTAATAAATATCAATAATTTTAAGAATGCAAAAATAACTCCAGAATTGGCAGAGATTAAAAGTATGTGTGTTGCCACTTAAGTTTTAACTGCACAGAAACATTCAGTTATTCAATCTGTCATCAAAATAAAGCAAACAGCAAACCAGACAGAGGTTGCATAATGAAGTAACTATCTTACAGGATTATACTTGTGGTTATGACTTTAATTGTGTAGTCTAGAAGGATTTCTGACTGAATAATCTTGCATTATTGTAATGATTTGTAATCACAACACTGACTATGATTTATGGGCTGACTTTACATTTGCACTGCAATCAATGAAGAAAGTCAGTACATGCCTTACAGTTCTAACCACTTAAAATTATGTCTTGCAAGGAGCCTCAACAGCCCCCCAGTTTGGAGGTTTGAAACCAAAGCAAAGCTCTCAAGTGTGTTTTTCAATTTCTGAAGCAAATAAAGCTAAAATATGACAAACCTCAACATCCCCAAGACTTCTGAACAAAAGACCAAAGATCATGTTTTTGCTGTCCTTTACTGTTGACTGAATCAGGAACAAGCCACACTGAACAGACATCATATAGAACACAAGTTATTTTGATGACCCTCAGCTTTAAGTGATAAACTTAAAGAAGGACCTCCAAGCTCTAGCAGGGAACCAGGAGAATCACATCAGTGCTGTACCTGGAGTCTGCAGGCTGAATATGCTAAAACAATCTCCCTGCCCTTGTCCCACCCCCACTCCCCCAAATTAAAATATGAGGTCCCAATGAAAAAGGCAGCCAACACAGACAGAAGATGCTAGTTTTTCTGAACAGCCGGAGAAAAAACCCTCAAAAAAACCCCACCTTAAATCTTCCTTTTCGAAAACACACAATTTCCCTCCCACACTTGGTATCTGCTAAGTACAATTAGGTTTTGGGGTTATCATCCCAGAAGGAGTGGCACCTGCGCATCACAGAAAAACTCAAACACCTTGAAAAAAATTAATTCTAAAAAGCACTTTCAATATATAAATATTTCAAGAAGTCCTGTCACCACCTTCTTTCCCACTCTGCTCTCACTCCCAGTTCCCAGTTTAGCTCACAGCCTAAGTGAGACAGGGAGGGAGGGACTTGCACTAGAGAAATACCAAACACCTCTTTCTCACAACTGAGACAGAACTGAAAATGGATTATTGATATCTCAATTCATAGCAAGAAATACCCAGTGCCATCTTCTCTTAAAAACTGGACCACATTCAATACTGTCAATATCATGGGAAGAATCACTGCAGTTAGAGGAAGATCTCTGAAGACAAGGATCAGGTCACCTGTCCCAAAATATTTTTGATGACATCAAATGAGAATTTTCTGCAGCATGAAAGTTCAGTTCTCCTCCCACTTCAGAGCCAGAAGTTCTGATCTTTGCAAGAAAGCACCACAAGGAGAGCAATTATTCACAGAAAATACACATCTTTACATGATTCTGGTTTATCTTACTGCAGCAACAGTAACAGATCTACAGGACACTATATGTCCTACAATTTACAGGTAGTTCATGTATGGAAAACAGTAAGATCCAGGCTTTAGTAACGGGGAACTTATCTAAAAATTTAAATGCATCTACTTTTTTTGACATGGTTTTTTAAATTTTTTTTTTTGACTCCTCACTTTGTAATGTCAAGAATTAAATAGAATCAAAGGAGTTCCCTGGCACTTGCTTGAATAATGGTGACAAAGCTAAATAAATAAGAATATGTAAGCTAAATGCTTATCTAAGCATTTTGACAAGAATCAAGTATCTAATAATACCTTCTTTCTCAGAAAGCAGCAAAAGGAAGCAAATAAAGGACTGTGTGGAGGTTTCAGCCTGATCTGACAGATCCAGCCTTTAGAAAGACACCAGCAATCTCTACTCCCTGTCATCATCACCCTCCTCTGAGTTGTCCCAGGGATGCCCAGCTCAGCAGGCAATTTCTTCTCCTCCTCTTCCATTACACCATGTTGATCCACAGTCCACACTCTTCTCAGGGGAGCTTGCATCGTTACCAACCCCAGGGCCCGATCCTGCCTCCTCCCTGCATCTAACTGGCAATTTATCCATCGATTATTCCTTACTAAGACCATTAAGATCACAGAAGGGTGAGGATCAAACTAACATGTCAATTGTCATTTACTCCTAACTATAAATCACTACTACATCACAGACGTGTCTTCAGTAAATCAACTTGAAATAGAATTAAGAATCAGTGATATCCCATTGCACATGGAAAAAATAATTGCTCTCTACCCTAAATACTCACAACTCCCCTCAGGATGGCACAGTCTTTATTGTTGAGATGATTTTGGTAGGCTTTTTTTTTCTTCCCCAAATCCTTTATCCTGGCAGAAGAAGTGGCCAAACTATCTTCTGCAATTCTTTTCTACTCTGTTCATCCCATGGGTTGCAGACAATCAGTCACAGTGGCCTGACAACATACAATATCACAGTGCTATTGCAGAGATGACTGATAGTCAGGTGTCACCCACATTCTCCTCAACAGTGCTTCATCACTCATGTTGAAGAGCCTAAAGGCTGGTGAGATGAGCTACCACCTTTCTTTGGGGCAGAGTTAACACAAAAGGCTCTGAAGCGTGGTTTGCATCCATGTGCACTGCTCATCATATCCAATCTGTTTTGCTACAGTATTTTCAGTATTAAACCAACAGACGTCATGGCTACTGTTTTAATTGCATACACTGAATCATACAGTTCTGTATGTTTTTTCCCTCAAAAAGATGTCTAAAGATAAATTAAGACTATCAACACAAAATATATTGGGACAAGAAGAGCTTTAAAATAAAACACCAGCATTTTCTTTCAATAGCAAGGACCCAGTCCCACCTTCCACTTTCAGACATGCATGTATCTTGCAGCAACTGAAAACACCATTTCTTTTGTTTTTCTGATCAGGACAAGCAAACAGAAAATCCTGAATGATTACCATTAATAACTTAAAAAATGGATGAAAGTTTGTTTTGACAATCCTAGATGCTCAGATGCTGAATGGTTTCTTAATAGCAGTATAACTACATACCAGGACTTTGCAGTAAAACAACAGTCAGTCAGAAAGCTCTCCTTTCAGGTTTCAAGTTAGGTGAAGGGTCTTCAAATAAAGCCCTCCAATTTTTACTGTCTTCATTCACTGTGCATACCCAAAGCAACAGCTTGCCATGAAGATAAAATAGCAGCTTCAATCTTAACACTATTTTCAAGAATTTTTTATGTAAAATGTTCTTCTGGACATACCTACCATGTGTTTACCTTTTTGAAGCTAGCATTCATTTTTTCATCACTTTTGGGCTGACGTTCTTGAATGAGTAACATTAAAAAAAATCAAACAGAACTGCATTCTTGAATTCAGTTACCATTAAAATAGCCATTAACTTGAGGAAAAATATATGCTGTCAAATGGAGCCTGTGCATTTGAAGTCTTATAAAAGGATTATGCAATTAAGTGATAAGTAACCCACTGATACATACATTTGGTACATGAACCAGTAAAAAATATACTTCAAAAATTCATAAACATAAGCTATAAAATCCTAATGCATGTTTTAAAAACCCTGGGCTATTGCATATGCATTCTGTAATGGTAATATTTTATTCTGCATAGTTTCAGATTTTTCATGACAGCACTACATTACCACATTTTAATTGTATGGTTACTAACTGTTGGATACCAATATTTCTGAAACTGGCACAAAAATAACAAAGAAAACAATGGTTTTAGAAGATAAAGCTCTTCAAGGCTCTTTTATCCCCCAATGTAATTCCTAGACACTAGAGAGAGAAAAAAAAAGACAGCATGAAAGGAGATTATTGTTTGCTGAATGAGTCTGTGTGGAGGAACCTAATGCTGACAACAGTACAGTAAATTCACAACCATAAGGCGCACCTGACTATAAGGCGCACCCCCCGGGAGTCAGCAAAATTTGCAACATTGTAGATCAGA
>PYHW01009688.1:609906-624656 GCA_013186435.1 Turdus rufiventris | reverse complement strand
AAAAAAAAGTAAAAATAGTCTCTTTGGCACATAATAACAGGATCAATTCCTAACCTGAGTACAAAAATGACAGCATTTTCCATGCTGACCATGCTCTTTTGTCAGAAAGAGAGTCCCTTTTGTGAGCTCCCTGGCCTTGAGGACCTCACAGGAACTTTGCTCATGCTTTAATAGATAAGAACTTAAGAACTGACTTCACAACTGCTGCAAGCTCTTGAACCCACACAGGGCAGTCAGGAAGACACACTACTGCAATTTACTTATCCTTCAGGGAAAAGCAGCAAAAGTAAGAAAACCCTTTCTCCTGCTCAACAGTTGGTTCTTCACACCAGAAGGCATTGTTTCAAAACCCAATTTGACCATAGCATATTTCAGTCATCTCATTCCTATGCATCCCTCAGTACTCCATATGAAGGAAGAGGGGGATTTTTCTTACCTTCTATGTGCATAGGGAATATGAAGGCCAACCAGGCTGCAAGGATAATGGCCACCACTCAAACCACCTCACCAGACAAAGTGCTTTAGAGGACACCCTTGACTGAAGTGCTTGTCTCCCTTCCCATAAAACTCACTTCTCACAAAGACGAGCCAGCACACACAGTGGATCAAGGTCTGATCTTACGGGGACTTAAGCAGCTGTAGTGTTTCTTCATTTGAGATGACAAGCATGAAATAGGTCTGCCTTTAAGCCTGATCTGTTTCCAGGCTGGAGAGTCAGTCTCTTTTCCATACAACGCTGCTTTCACTTCCCAGGTAAGATCATATTTTCCCATTGTGCTCAGCAAAAATGAGGTGAACAAGAGACTAAGCAATGACAGCTGGACCTTTTTGGAACATGGAATATTTTAAAGATTCAATACACAAAAATTAACACAACACACAGCTGTAATACAAGTTTAAGCTATGATATCTACAAAGGATCTGCAAAAAGCAAGTTAATTTGGCTTGCCTGGACCTCTTATCCCCATTGACTTGGTAGGGGCTTTTTGTTGGGTTTTGTTTGTTTGTTTTACATGTGGAAGTCTGTTTTCAAAATGTATCAGTTTGAGCCTTTGTGATATGAAGATAATTCCTCCCAAGCATTCCCATACAATGCCAAAGATTAAATACTTGCTTTCTTTAGCAGCAACTCTGCCCCCGTACAGTCTTCTACTTCTAGCAGTTATTGTTCTAAGAAAAGTATTTAAGTTCCATTAAGATTGTAATAAAAATCAAGCGGAGAAGCAGCAACAGTGGAAGAGTACCAATGTATCTTCAGTTGGAACTCTACTACCATTGAAAAGTGACTGAACTCCACAGGATGCTGTTTGCAGCAATAATAAAACGCCATGCATCAGAAAGCTTACCTCAGAACATGGTTTATATCTACACCCTCTAGTGTTGCAAAGTGTGACACATCCTGACATTTTTGCTTCTTTCGTTCATGGGGGATTGTACAGAAAGATGCTTGAAAATTTTCCCTAGGATAAAATCCTGAGATAACAAATTCATATGAGAATGCCTCAAAGCACATGAGGATGCCTGTCTCCGATGTCAATTAAAGCTCCCTCCCTTTCCAAATTCCAATCCTGAAGAGTGACTTTAAATACTTATATTAGGTGGACCCTGTAAAAAAATTAAGCAAGGAGTGTGTAACTGCAGTTGATTGCAAAACAGATGTAGCAGTTAGAGAAGTAATTATGGGAAGACCTTTTTTAGTGCATATAAAATATATTAGTAAAAAAAAAAAGATGGTTGGACTAACCGCCTGGATTTTTAGGATCTACCATGAAAACAAGATTAAGACAAGATTTCTGGAAATTTGAAGACCAACTGCCTAACTCACTTCTAAGCAGAAGTTAATTAAGGAAAAAAAATTCTCCCTATTGAGTCAGTAACCTTTAAATTTGGCATTTCTGAGTGTACTTCTATGTGCTCTTTGGAAACTGAGCTTGCAAATATAGAAAAGTTTCCCTAAATAATGAAAATATACAACTGCAGATTATGTATAGGATGGTTAGCTTTTGATTTATTCATCTATACATACAGCCTCAGAAGTATTCTGAGCTTCTCAGGCCTGTCTTGCTACTGACATCCTTTTAAGGGTATTGGGATATACCAATTCCTGTGCTTTATACCACAGAAAAATACAAGAAGATGTTTAAAAAGCTAAAAAAAAAAAAGAAAATCATCCTCTAAGAACTGTATATTGGAATCTTTATGGCGCACCATGGCACCAAAATACTGCTCTGACAGCATATCTGACACTGCCCACACAAGCAAGCAGAGTACAGGAATTTCATGACTATAAGGCACACCCTTTTGACTAAAATTTTGATCGAAACCTGGAAGTGCGCCTTATAATCCGGTGTGCCTTCATATACGGATGAAGTTCGGAAATTTGCCAACCTGGAAGCGCGAGCCGCAGCAGCAGGAGCCACGCCAGCCAAGCCACAGGCTGTGCCAGCTGTGGCAGCCGAGCCACGAGCCATGCCAGCCGTGGGAGCTGCACCAGCTAGCGCCAGGGGCAGGCGGGAGTGCCGCAGCACGGGGAGGACGCCTGTGGCTGTGTTTAAAGGCTACACCGATCTGTGAAAAATGTTTGCAAATTGAGCCAGTAAACCCCGCAATTGCACAATTCCATTACTAATTCATTACTTTGTTGCAGGCAGATCCTTGCTGCAAAAAAAAAGTGTGCCTTCTAGTCCAATGCGCCTTATATATGGACAAAGTTCAGAAATTTGCCGACACCTGGAAGTGCGCCTTATACTCTGGTACACCTTATAGTCGTGAAATTTCTGTAAGTTTTATTCTCAGCTTTAAATCAATAGATTAAAAAAAAAAAAAAAAAGGTTATAGGCTAACCGTAACAGGATTAGATCTTGGAATGAATTGAAAACCAAATCAGATCCCTGTGTAGCTTTCACATCCCTGCTGTAACCAGTGCCTGTAAACATGCAGCTTGTGCAAGTGAAGCTGCCATTTCTACAACCATTCATTCACACAGAATATATGGAAAGCCAGATTTTAATTTATATAGCAATCCAACTGGAGTCCAAGATAATTATGCAGTCTGTTTCATCTGGTGACTAAAACACTGGAATAACACATTCCTGAGACTTGCTCTGTTGGAGGCCTCAGTCATGCAGCATTTCTAACTCTGGATGTTTTCTCACCAATTGTAACCTGGGTCCAAACCAGAGACATGGCACTCTGTGATCCATGCGACAAAAAGCACTTTATTATTCTCAACTGCACCTTAAATACCCTTCTTAACGTTCATCGGCAAGCGCTTGTGATTGGTTCAAAGTTCAGGCTGCCCAGCTCTCTGACCAATAGCCCCTGCAGACCAGGCAGGAACACACTGGGTCAGATCCCTGTCTGGTTCTGAATCTTATCCTATCCCTGCTCCCTGGAGGCCTGTCTATCAGACCAGGCTGCTTTCCCCATATATGGCCGAAACAGTTGCCCAGAAACAAGCCAGATTGTACTGTGACAACCTCACACAGTGCTCATGGCTTTCAGGAACTGACAGGAATACCCAGCATGGTGCAGCAACCAACCTTCCAAGACTGCACCAAATCTCTGTCACAGCACAGCATTGTGGATGCCCCAACCAAAGACCAAAAATCACAGCCAAGACTGCTTGCAGACAAGTCAAGCAGATACACTGGAGAGTATTAGCGCATCTAAACTCCACCATTTATTTCAACGATAAATCAGGAAGACAGGTTCTTTCAGCTACAGAATCACAAGAACTGGTCAGGTTGGAAGGGAACACAGAGGGCTCATCCAGTCCAACATCTCTACTCAAGCAGGGCCAACCCAGAGTACATAGCACAGGATTGTGTTCAGAGGGTTCTTGAATATCTTCAGTGAGGGAGACTCCACAGACTCTCTGGGCAACCTGTGACCCACACAATAACCCATGATTACCCACATAATAACCAAGTTCTTCCTCATGTTCAGGTGAAGCTGTGCATCAGTTTCTGCCTTTTGCTTCTTGTCCTATTGCTGTGCACAACTGAGCAGAGCCTGGCTCCATCCTCTTGGCACCCTCCCTTCATTCACAGACATTTCAGTTGTCTTTTCTTGAGGGTGAACAGTTTTTGATACAGGTAATGGTAAGGGATAGATGCTTTTCAAGGTGCTTAGAACTCAGTTTCAATGTTATCAAGTCTCAGAACTTTACCATGAATCTGAGATGTATTTGTGAACAGCCTTTTCATTTAAAGCCAACAGTAATCTTCCAGATCCTGCTTTCCAGAAGCTAATTTCCAAAAAATTGTGTTCCACATTTACTGCAAAGGCTCAAGAAAAAAATCCAACAATTTGTAATTTAAGAGAAATTTAAATAACCTCATGGATTTTCTTGGGGAGGGGGGAAGAGTGAGGAGGCTGACTCATTATTATTTTTTAAGTACTTGTGACTGGCTCTGCTGCATAAATAAATCAATCCCCTAGCCATACAGCTCCATTTCTTCAGTCACAGCTTGTTGTTTTATTTATTTTTCCCCCATTGCCAACAAATCACCATAGAGAGGTTTTAAAGAGTTTAAGAGTTTTTAAACCCAACTTTTCAAATGGAAACAATTAATATAATATGCGAGAGAGAAAGCAAACAACAGCAGACACTTACCCCATTTTTTGGGTAGGCTATCCATCCTAGATCCCCCATTACCGTACGTGAGTCCAGTAAATTCACTGAAAATAAAAGAAAAAAACTGTTAAATGAGATGGATGGATTAAAAACTTCATGTATTTCAAGGTATGGATGGCTCTGGTAAACAGACTGTTTATAATTAACCAAGGAAGTTGGATTTCTGTAAAGCAGAGTAACAATGCAATAACTCCTCTAACAATGAGATCACACAATGAAAACAATTCTATGCAAGCATTAGCTTATTCCTTTAAGATCTACCACAGAAACCAAGTTGAAAATACATTGAACTTCTGTAAAATCCAGATCCTTCACATTCTTAGGACCTTGATCTTCTGGAGGGAATAAGTACATCATGCACACTGTGTGCTTACGTATGCATAAGACATACAGTGTATAGGTATAAATCTACATTCACAAACACCTATGCATGTTTATACACACATTTCTTCTAAGTTGGTGTGTATTTTTTGGCATAATCAAGCCCTTAGGGCAAAAATGAAACAAGAATTTGATTTTATAAGTATTATATGTGCAAGTATTAATTTCATCAAGAATGTATTATTCTCTTCCACATTTTTCTCCAAGTCTTTGACATCTTCATTCTAAGCTATTCAAGGGATCTTTTTTCTTCTACACAAAAAAATTAATGAGTAGTTTTAAGTCATACAAGCAACCAACAATTTACATTCAACAGCCAAACAAACTATTTCCAAGTTTGTAACCTTTTTTTCCTCTCTTACTACCTGAAATACTGGGTAAAAAGTGAGAAGTGACTAAATCTACACAAACTTAACTCAGCTAAGAAAAACTGTAGCAGCTTCTGGTGCTGCGTTTTCACCTTCTGCACCCAGGGCTCTAAATCTCCTAGGCAGAAGATTTTCTCTGAATCATCGTCATCCAAAATCTCAATTTAGGAGGAACTTTCATCTACCTTAATAGTACACTTCATCAGATTACAACACTCACTTCTCTCAGTATATTTGTCTGCATAAGACCTCACTTTTTGTACTCAAGTCCTTCCTGAAAAGGAAGTGACTTCCCTGGGTCTTCAATTCCTGACCTCCACCCTGTGTGCTTTTTAAAAATCTCACTGGAAGTTTCGGTAGTTGGACTTCCAAGCCTATCTAGTGGATGATTATTTAGACCAAGAAGAAGCTTGAAAGGGTGCTGAGGCTTCTTTCTCCTTCCTTTAGAAATGCAACAATGTAGGCACTTGAAGATTGCTACAGAAGAAAAACAAACTGGTTGCATGGACAAATTTGAAAAAGGCATATATCATAACTAACTCTCAGGGTTACACCATTTACGGAGGCATAGGAAGAAAATTCAGAAGTACACTATACTACAAAACTTGCTCCTTTAAAATATTAAGGAATATTTATAAACAAATGAAGACTAAGCAGCTGATTTAGTTTGAAAATGACCCAAAGTTCTCCAAATCAATTTGGTCTTTATTACTGTACTGCACTGAGGGCTGACTGCTGTAGTCCCTCACACACAAAACCAGACCAAAACACAAAAAATACAACACAGAGTCCTCAGATCTGGCCAACACCTATCTTAAAAGTGATTTGTCTATCCAGATATTTTCACAACACGTGAAAGTACTAACGCAAGATGCTATCATAAGACATACATGTTCTGCATGGTCAAGTATATTTTTGTGATGTTGAGCAAAACACTTTTAGTGGCTCAGGGTTCTCATTTCTGGATTGCTTTTTCCTGCCAAAAGAGGAAACAGTTGGAAGCTGTCAATGCTACCAAACTATAGGACATGTGGTGGAAACAATATTCAGAGACTACAATGGACCATATTCACAGTAAATAAACACACAATTAGGTTGCTTTCCACCCCAAAGTCCATGCAAAATAAAAGTATTGCTATCACCTGCCACTAGATAAGTCACCCAGTTATGCTCAGTCCTTCTGCTTATGAAGTCTTAGGTAAAATAGTCATTAATTTCTCCTGCTTCAGCTGAAGCCAAGCATGCCATCCAAGTGCTCCTGAACTAAATTGCGTTTTCTTGGGATAAAAAGAATGACCCTAAAAGAGTTTCAAATTAAGACACACATAAATAACACATCCTGTATTATAACTGTACACTATTTTAAAAAGCAAGAGACAGCATTTAAGTTGCTAAAATGGCAGATTTACTCAAATTCCTTCTATGACAATCACTGTAATTAAACTGTTCACGACAGTATATTCCTGCAATGGATGCAAAACAAGTATTGATCTACATTGTACAACTTAATTAAAAGTTGTCCTGGAGATGCTACTAATGAATACAATTAGATGCTGTGTTTGATGTCACAAGCTGCTTCATGGAATGCTAATTATTGAAAAAAGCAGCAGAAGTACTTTATTCAAACATCAGATCATAAAAAGGATATGATGCAACTAAATATTGTATTATCTTTCTATCAATGACAATTTTGAAATTGCTGTTATTAACTTCAAATTCAAAATAATTTTCTGAATATGAAAAGATAATACAGCCCATTCAACTCTAAGTCAACTTAGTGGGAATTTTCCAACTAATGAGTCAGTTAGCAGAGATGTATACTAAATTACCAGCTCAGAAAGACTCCATTCCTCTCGTACCCTCTCGCATTCTGCATAGAGCAAAATAAATAGGATGGAACACACATTTTGACAGGCACCATGCAGTAACTCAAAACTCAGGTGCCAGGAAGGCAACAATGACAAGTGACTTGAAGCTGTCCCTGGGTTTGGACTGGTGTAGAGACCAGAGGGGCTCCTACCACAGCTCAGACAGCTCTGAGGGGCTGAAAGGTACAGCAGCCACAGACTGCCCCATAAGCATCTGCTCAGGGCTGCTTTCACAGGGTAGTATCTGAATCACCATACTGCATCAATCTGCTCTGATGAATATATCTGGCCCATAACCTAAGCCACCTCCAAGGACAGAGATACCTTGCTTTGAGAAGCCCCAAAATTATAACACTAATAAACACAAATTATTTCTTGTTCCATCAAGATCTTCCCTATCAGCACCCTCCCCAGTCACTTCCAGTATGTCTGTCCTTCACTTGCATCATTTCCAGGTCACCACCCCACCCCAATGCAGCCTCAAAACAGGGCCTCAGCATCCTCCACTCCAAGGCGGAAGGGGGTGGGGGGAAGGGGCGTCTCCTCCAACAGCCCAGGTGCAGAAGTTCCCTGTGGCAGTGGTGCTATGCATACTTTGAGAATGCTCTCTCAGGCAGCCTTCGCATCCTGCAGTGCTAGAGAGGTCACTGGACCATACACTGGTCTCACTACAGGAGCCCAAAAAGGCTCAGCACCACCTCTTTCCACCACCTTCCAGTCTGGCAGGAATATTATTTTTGCTGGATTGGTTTTTATCAAAACAAATGCTAATTGGCCAGGCTGGACAAGAATCAGTGAGCAAGCAGCAGGAAAAACAGACACCTGGAACAGAGGAAAACAAGAACAGAATCAGTTCTTTCTTATTCAACCTGTGATGACTGTCAGCATGTATTTGGCTGTGGCTGTTCATTAAGAAAGTAATCCACTCAGGACACCAAAGGAGGTAATTCAGGAACACCTCCAGCTATGTGTGCAAGGCTCCATACTTCAAAAGGTCTAGTGCCAGCTCCTGTGTAGCTGGGTGACTCCTGGACTCACCTCAGCACTGCCTAATCCATGGACATAACCCAGAGTTGTATCCAAGGAGCTAACCCCGCTGAAAAAAAAAATCTCTTCAGAAATTACTAGCAACTCTGCTTGGCCCATAATCTTCAAAAGCTCCAAAATAACAGAACTCATTTACTCCCACATCCTTTCTCCTCAGCAATAGCTAGCTTTATCTCAACAAAAACCCAAGAAACCTCAGACCCCATAAGCACACACTTAGCACCTGTATCTTTGCCAGCAAACTTGGAAGATAATACATTATACATTTTTTGCTCATCTCCACCATCAGTGCATCCATCGCACATACCCTAATTATTTCTAATGTTCAGTCAAGGGGAACACAAAACCACACAGATCTATATCATCATTAACTTCCATGCCTTCAGGGTAGGATAAATGATGATTAAGTGTAAAGTCATACCACAGCCTTTTTTTTTTTTTTTTTTTTTTTTTTTTTGTAATACCGAATAATAGCCTGGGGAGTTTGCATACACTCTTGTTCTCAGTCAGGCTGGTTACTACAGGTGAGCAATCAAGACAGAGTAAAAACAGACGTGATCTAAACCTTTGCCCTGAACTCTAGCTGGTGAATTAATAGTGGTTTTTCACTTGGGATTCTCTGCCAGGGAGCCTGGATATTGCTTTTTACACAAATGTCCTTGTCATGGTCATTCAACTAGCATTTAGCACCTTAACCACAGCTACACAGGGACCATAGCTGTGAGGAAGCACATGAAATACCAGGGCTGATGGCATTCAATATTGACCTAAACCAACATGCCACAGCAGAGCAGAACTCCCACTTGGCACAGCCACCTAAAACATGGGACAGCAGTAGCTTGCCCAGGAGAAAGCATGACAGGCCTTTCATGATGGTATACAATCCTTGAAGTAGAAACCACCAATTCATGGATTGTTTTGATTACACCACTGAAGTGAGACAGCTCCTCTGGTTCTGGGCTGGAGCAGGACCACCTGGAGCATCGTTTTTCTCTTCACTCCAACTTCAAGTGAGGGAAAATAAAAACAATCTAAAAATCAAAGATGCACCTCCAGCAGTCTAGAACACTGAGTATTTCTGATCCTACCAGCTACACATCCTCCTGACATTTCAGTATCTAAAGATCTTCCAGGAAAGCCTCCATTGCTTACACCAAAGTCTCTGCAAGCATACAAAAACTGAACTCTTCTGAGTTGCTGTGGTCTTTGACCTGATTTCCAATAAATCATACACTAGAATAATCCTGCTCTTCGGTAGCACCATTTCCAAGCTAAGGTTTACCACAAGGCATACTCTAAGAGCTCTGGAATAGGCAAAATGGTCAGGATAGCAAAAGCTGATGGGATTTATATAATGATAAAGCCATATGTAAAGCCATAATAATCTATTTTTATTTTATTTCACTGAAATATACCTAACAGGAGGGAAAGAAAATCCTCTTTGACCCTAAAAACCACTTTCCATCACAAAACAAACAGGACTAAAGAAACCTTCCTTAAAGCCTGCATAAATATTTCAAAACACCATATGATCTCTAAAGTAGTACATTTCTAAATAACAACACTTAAATAAAAATGTTTTGTTTTTAACAACTGAAGGAAAACTCTTCTTTAATAAACTTGTTGTAACGAGGAATGTGCACGTTATTTTTGGTAACTGAAGGTTAAGCCCATTATGAAAGAAGGTGTAGTCATGCTCCTACATCGTCCTCCAGGCTCCTCCTGCAGCTCCTGGACCCCTTTCCACACACACTGCAGGAGACGATGTAGCTCCAACCTTTACGTGAATGGTCAAGGTAGACCCAGCTCTGACCCAACACTAACAGCTCATGGGAGCAACTACATTTAAAGAACATATGGGAAACCTCTCACAGGAATACACACTGACAATTAAGGATGAGGTGAAACACTCTGCTGGATGGGGGTCAAGGTGCAGGACAAGATGAGACAGCAATGCTTTGCACTTCATCAGAAGGTCTCCTGAATAGCATCACAGCCTTTACTCCCCTCTACCCGCAGGAGGGGGCACAGCTGCCAACACATCATCATTAACAGAGCTGGTTTCTCCTTACAATGCATACACCCCCATCCTTCCTCTAGTACTTCCAGGGGTTACAGCATACCAAGACACATGGACCACAGAAGAATCTTCATCATCATAATGATTCAAAGTTTTCCTGCTTCCCAATCTTCACTGATTTTATTGCAGTTCATTGTTGCAGTTAATTCATTTTCCAACAGTTTTCCCTGTTGTGCCAAGTGTTTCTTTAAAAAGTATATACCCAAGGGAGTCCAACAAGTGACAGTCAAAAATAACCCAAGAAAGCAAAAACAAATTAAAAAATCAAACTCTCGAAAGAAATCAAGGTCATCAAGGAGTAGATGCCTTGAATTAATTAGCTACATTGATTAGGGACAAAATACAAAGGCAAGAACCTCTGAAATATTTCCATCAGTGGAAGCAAGCTACATCAGAGTGTAAGCTATAGCAGAACCTATTATTTATAGCCCACTGGAGGAAGAAAGTATACACTACTTAATGAACTTGCAAGCTAATATTAACTGCAGATTTATATTTTTTATGTTGGCTTCATTCTGAACCAAGTTATCATTATTCCCTTTTATAGCAAGAGCTTGAATCTGCATCACAGATTTTTAAGGCCATCACAGGTTTTTAAGGCCAGATGGACAACTGGAATCATAACATCAGCTAGAGAATTTAATCCAGTAATTTCTGCATTGCATCTGTAATTTGCTTGAACACACTGTTTACAAGGGAACGATACTGCCCTTTGACAAAGTTTTCAGGTTGGCTGCATTTTTCCCCACAAGCATAGAACCAGCTATAGCACCAAGGAGAGAGACCCTAGTTCACTTCAATAAGCAGATCCACTAAAACAACCAGCAAAAGCCGATTTTTTCCTTAAAAACTTCCCATCAAAACAGAGGCAGCCTTTGTCCTTCCCACCATACATCACTTAAAGGAAGAAAGTGGTTGGATTAGCCTGACACCAAGGTTTCTGGAAACCTAAAACCTCCAGTAATAGTTCGCTTTTCTTTAATGGTAAACACTCCTATTACCACCAAAATCATCATTTAATTGGAAAGGGTTTATTCACTGTGAAGAAAGCCAGGAAAATGCTTTCATCCTCACTCATAAAATTCACTGGAAATAACACTGTACCAGCACAACAGCAGATTTCTGAGCTGGCTGCAGCACCATTTTTTTGGGGTGACCATCTGGGCAAGTATCACTTTACCACTAAGAAAGAAAAAGAAGCTTCCACTGAATGCAACCCACAACCAGCACCTGCAACCTGACAACCAGCCTGCATGGAGAAACAAAATACCATTGCTGTCCTGCAGATCAGGGCCTCCAACTACTGTCAAGGCATCTGCAAGACACTGAAGGAAGTAGCTTCTTCAAGACCCTGCTTAAAGCTAGTACCTTATCAAGCACATACATAGTCAAGCCCAATGTTAGCACCCCAACAGTTTCTCAGTGCAGTCAAAACAACTGCTAGCAGGGCTAAGATGAAATCTCACCTTCTTCCCTAAATTAACAAGTAAAAGCAATATGGTATCTACAGTCTCTGTTCCTAAAAGGTGTCCTAAAAGACATGGATATCAAATTTTGTTATGCATATAACTAAATTGAAGAAATTTGGCACAGATACATCCAGATCTGGCAAGGCTGTCACCACCAGTGGACTTGCAAGACCTCACTGTCCACCACCAAGAAAGCCTTCCTGTTGACAATAATGACTACTCCTCTGCCACTGAATTCATTCAAATAGAAAATGAAAGGAACTGACATAATGCTTAGCAAGCATTTGGGAGAAAAAATGTTTAAAATGATCTGTTGGCTTTGCAGAGAAGCTGACTGTTGAGGGAAGAAGGTGAAGGTTGCTGGGGGGAACAGCACATTGTCAACACAGAACCAAGAAACTGCTTTTGAGTATTTGTAAAGCAAAGATGGATAAGCCAAAATGACTATAGGGTTTTTATTAGAAACTATCTTACAAAAGTAAGTATGCAGATAAATTTCCCAAGTAGTTTCACTGTTTTGGGACATGCAAAACAGTTTAAGAAGTGATACAAGTCCACTCAGAAGCATCAAGAAATGCTCATTACTGATTATGAGTAATTAGTTTTCTCTCAGTTTTCTCCATCCCCTCCGGGGGTTACAAAGTTCCTACTGGTTGTTGTGATCTCTTTCGAACATTAAGTGATCCAGGTTAGAGAAACCAGTAGTTAAGACCTTGGAAAAACACTCCTATACTGCCTCCTGCATCAAAATTGCACGAAAGCCTGCAAGCCCAGGTACATAGCCAGCTAAACTTCAGCTTCTGAAGGTACTGCTTGTTCTCCATGCACATCCCCAAGGCACAGTTTGCTGTACCAATGCTCAGGAGCTTGCCAGCAGGAAGACAAGGGACAGGAATCCCCTTCATCCTCAAGGATGCCAGATCAGCTCACAGGGGTATGAGACAGCCAGATCTGTTGTCATAGTATATGCTGTATCACCTTCTCCAGGAGGCATCACTCATCCTTCCAGCCAGTGGTCACCTGAGCAGCTCTACTTGGTCCGAGTACTCCTAACACACCTGCTGCATAACAGCTCAAATACCAGGGATGAGGGAGAGATATGGAGTGTGTTTTCCCACCAACACCACCTCTGGTGAAACAGCATGCACTGAATGTTCCCAGGGCAAGTATTCTGGCCCAAAGTATCTTCAGCCCTCTCTACAAAGCAGAAGCAGGAAGGCTGTGCTCATACATGCAGCCCAGAGCAACCAACACCCTTGTGCACAGCAGACAATATGCACTGCATCTTTGCGAACAGCCACCCATCCATCACCCACCACACCCAGTAGCAGTCAGGTACTGTGAATCACAGCACTTACATCTCCTCCTGACTGTCCACTCTGAACCAGTTTCCTTGCAGGAGACAGTGATAATTGCTTTCCACCTCCAAGAGGATAAGCACATTAAACCTTTGGAGAGGTTCAGATAATGCACTGGCCAAAGTCATAGCAAATACCAAAACTGAGATTGTAAGAGATATAACAGGTCAAAGAGACAACTCAAAGGGTAATAAATCCCTAGAGAACTAAGTTACTGAAGGCCAGTGCTCAGGTTTGCCAATACAAAGCTGGCTGTGAAGGCAACAAATGCTTTCACCTGTCACCTCAATGCCCAGCTAATCACAGAGCAGAGTGAGGGACAGGCACAACATGAACACAAAGGACAATCCAGCTCTCCATTCTACCTGCGCACAGCCAGATCTTAAGAAAAAACAGGCACATCTTAAGAATAAAGTATATTTTCAAAGGAAAAAAAGAATTCTCTAAAAACTTTCTAAACACACAGCAATTTTTCCTGCGGAGATCAAAGAAAACCTGTTTAGTGAAGAGAAAGTTTAAAAAAAAATGTTCATTCCAATGCAATAATTAACACAGTATTTCTGCAAGATTCTCTTAGTAAAGAAAAATACCTAGTTCAAGTCCATCCTGGTTTAAATGAGGCCTCATCTCTCAGCAGCACTTACAGTCACTGAGAAAGGTGTACTTGTGAGAGATTTCAAGTCTGTGTTTACATGTTTTACTATAAAAACAATATTCTTTTTTAAACCTTTATAAGAGACAGTAGTTGGTTGAGTATCTACTGAAGAGCTGAGTGAATACTCTTTCCTCCATAGAAGCAAGCAATTAAGAAATTCTGTAAAGTGACCAATCTGTGTGCGTTTGGGGTTTCTCTCATTTTACCCTTATTCCATATACAGATTTCAATTTATTGCTAAAGAGGGAGTGATAATATATTTTTAAATTGCAAAAAAGAATTTGTTTTCTTTTTATTTTGGGGCAGGGCTTAATTTCCCTGACATCCCCGAACAATGTTTAAAGCTCATCTCTATATGCATACTTTCACACTTACAGGAATGGACCACTAGAAATGTAGCTCCAAGTCAGACTGGAGCATCAAACAGACCCATGTCTGCTTAAAGCCAACAGGGTCCAACACGATCACTAAGCTGAGCTAATTCAGCTGGATTTTCCCAGGTCAAGAGCTCTGAGTTTCCTCAGTACATGCTGGACACCAGGATGCCTGCATAAGCAGCATGGAAATCCTTGGAACAATAAAGCATAAAACCAGCGAGAACAAAGTGCAGGGCGCCATGTCATAAGCTGTCCCACCTTTTCAACTTCTGCCAGATTTTATGAAATCCTGCTCTTACCTCACCACCTGTGCACCCCCTCAAGTCTACTTGCAAAAAGCTTTGTATTTTTTAGTGCAAAGATTAAATATTTCACCGTGGGCAAGATTTTGTTTCCTTATTTAGCAGAAAGAGAACAGCAGACATGGAACTGGACTGTATACTGGAGCTAAAAATTAAGGCAATGGTGAAAAAGTTAACAATGGAAGGGGAAGAACCTGTCACACAAG
>PYHW01009688.1:599275-609856 GCA_013186435.1 Turdus rufiventris | reverse complement strand
GCATCAACATTTACCACATTATAAGCAGTCAGTTATTGTTTGAGACAGTTTGCCTGTTTTCTACTATTTATCACAATTTTTAAGATAAGCTTCAAAACTAAACAAGCACTATCTTGGAGTCAATCTTTGCTATTATTTCCTTTTTTTAAAACACGTCATTAGGCAACAATGCTTTTAGTCATTTACTTAAAAGTGCTGAGTTTCAAATGTTGCTTTACTGTCAAAAGGATAGTAGTTCCATTTTAAAGCCATGACTGATTCATTCTAAACCTCTTGAAAAGTCATAAATCACACATCAGACAGATCTCAAAAGACCATTAGACATGAGCTGTCCTTCTTCATACCAGTAATTCCACTGCAGTAAATTTAAAAGTTAATGGGACTACTCCAGTGAGTAAAATAAACACATGGCACTGAGGCTATGCTCTGCTCTCACAGAAAGCACACAGGAACCATTCCAATACACCAAATACAGAACTGGTAACTCCTTAAAGCCTCTTTAAGGTACTGTGAGCACACTGAAATGTGTCCAGACTTACCGTTCTGCATACACAAAACAGATGCAAGCTATCAGCACTCAACACCTACCAAACTATACAAAATGCTATAGTTGTGTGAATGCATACTAAGCCAAGCTACTAAATGCAACCTAATAAAAATAATGTTCTGATAGTGTGTATTTTTATCTGAAGCATTAGATTTAAATACATTGAAATGAAAATTAAGACTATTTTACCATGTGCTTTTGCTACACAGAAAAAAAAAAAACCTTCCTGAAAAAGACTTCATTTACTAATTAAAGACTGTGATATTGTAGCTAAATATGCATTTACCAAGTGTGCCATGATGCAGAAATTATATATCACTATGAGACATTACATACACACACAAGTCAACACACTGAGAACAGGTAGGCTTATTTCAAGCTCTGGTATGAATAATTTGCAAGTTACAACCTTCCTTTATTTTTTGCCAGCACCAGACACACCCCTTTAATTGTACTCATTTATTCATTCATTCATTAAAATAGAAAATGATAAATTGAAATAAATTGAAATAAAGCAAGCTTCAAAAAATCAAGAGGGAAAGAACCAAAGCAGAAGTTAATAAAAACCAGTAAAATTCTTCTAGTCTTAAAACAAATACAACACACCTAAAGATTCATTTTGTCTTTCCCACCTTTGTCTATTTAAGTCAATGCCATTCTTTCAGATTGCATTTCTTTTGATTTGCTTAACAGTACACTTCATTGTTAAGCACTGCCTCATCAGCACTTCTGCTGAAAAGCCCTAAAATGAAATATACTTTGTATTTAATTACAATTATGCAAATATCTTGTGGAATTACTTTGTTACAAGTCATCAGATACAAGATATTCCATGATTTTAATAATTTTCCCACATTACACTTTTAAGATCATCTAAGTGATGACCAAATGTGATCTGCAAACCCCTCAAATCCAGAGGTGATGTGTAACAAATGATATAGTTTAGGGTGAAGGGGGGAATCTTCAACCAAGTCCATCATTCATTGTGTTTCACATAAATAATCTATACAAGCCACTTCCAAACCCTAATACTTAGAACAGAAGGATTTAAAATACATGCATTTAAAACCAAAGGCAGTGCAGGAAGCCCAGTTGCATATTGCAGGGCTGCTTCTCAGACCCTGTTCTCATAGGGAATGCATTTTAAAGCAAAAATCCACTTCTGGAATACCAGCACTTCACAAAACTGTATGATATTTTCAGGGTACTCTTTGGAATATTTTTATCAGGACTAATTTCTGAATTTTTAACATTACTCAAAGCAAACAGCAAGTATCTGGTTTTAACAATGAACTCTGCTAAAGAGTTAAAAATGATGGCAAAACAACACTTGAAAATGCATAAAATATTATTGAGCCTTCATGTTTTGCTTTTAACATATAAACTGAGGAAAGGTGATTAAAATGAAACATCTGTTTTATTTCGCTATTACAGGAAATGCTGGAGAAAAATTAATTAATTTTCCCCATTGTATATCTCTCAATCAATTTTTGGAGATATCTATGAAGGTGACCAGATTTGTGATAGATGTTGGGCATTCAATACTTCTCCACAAAAACACCAGGAGCTTCTGAAACTCAGCTGCCCCATGCAAAAACCTACTTCCATAATAAGGAACTAAACCGATGAATTTACTTTTTCCCCCCTCTGAATCATAACCTGGATTTTTAAAGCATTTTCCCCTAAGTTGCCTCCACTAGTGGGTAAAATAGAACATCACGTACTGTGAATTGTTAACTGCATGTATTTTATTCCATAAAGTCATTGTGGGTTACAGTAAGATTTAGAGAAACAAAAAATACTATGAAGGTGTAAAGAAAAAAATTATTCTGAGAATGTCATCATCTATGCAACGACTTATGTGCTCCATGACTACAGAGTACAGGGTATTGGCTAGTTGTTCAACCATGCTGAGTAGGAAGAGTGATAATAAATAAAAAATAAACCCAGAAAACCCAACATCACCAACTTTTGAAAACGCTATTCATCAGTCTAAGACAACAACCTCCACCTCAGCAAAAGTAAACTTCCTAACCAGCCAAAGAACTAACCCTAGGGGAAAAGCTTTCTCATCAGAGCCCAGAAGCAGCCAAATGAACTTTTCAAACCCAAACTGGTGACTCGCACACAGCCAGGTAGGTGGGCTTCAGTGCCCGAGGTTTCCCATGCACTGGGCTCCACTGCAGGGTGAGCTGTTCCCATGCATGAAGCCGTTCCACAGCAATTGGTAAAGGACACATGCTGCGAGAAGCACTTGTCAAACAATGCTTGTTTACAAATAAATCTCGCAGCAAAGGACAGCACTTACTGAATAAAGTTCACGTCCACAGTCAGACCCCTCCTAACAGCAACTTTTTAGCTTTGCGTTCACAGAAGAGATGGAAATTAGAGAGCAGCCGTCAGGACAGTAGCAGCAGAGACACCGTGTACCAAGCGCTCACGCTGCTCATCATTACTGTAATATTCCCTGCAAAGATGCCACTAAACCCATTTGCTAGGCAGCTTCATTAATCCTTTCCAGTAGTTTCCTATCATGTAAAAGTCCTATTCTGCAGCTGCCTGTTCAAGTAGAGTGCCTGTTCACCATTGGCAAATGGTCCCATTGACTCAGTCAGTAATATCCAGCTTTTCCGAGAACTGGCAAGGATGACTGAGATGGGGCTTGGAGCATCTGTTGGTCTCTCAGCACAGTATCGTGGCAGACTGGTTCACCCAGGACAACATGCTTCCTAAAAGGAAGGTGAGTAACTGGGAAAGCCCTTCTAAATCAGCCATGTCATCTCAACAGCATTGCTTCCATGGGTGAAATCATCTGAAATTGCATGGGGACAGAAGGATTGGCCCCACTGTTATCTAACCAAAACAAAGCCAACATTTCAATCACCTCCCAAACCAATGCACTTGCCGAACATTTGATATCATCATTTCCCCCTTCCTCTGCACTTTCTTTNTAATAAAACTGCGATTCACATTATTCTCACTCTCAAAAATTAATTAAAGCTAGCTGGTTATCTCAGGCCACGTCTTTAAAATTCTGGTACGGTTTTCCTATACCAACCCCTGTATACCTCCTCCCTCTTCTAAAGGAGTTGCACAATTACGATGCATCACGACGCCAGCCTGCTTCGAGCCACCGGCAATCCCTGCAGATGCTGAACTTCTCCACCCACTGCTTTCACATTACAGCCTGCTCGCGGATCCAAAAATATTAGACTCCACGCAAGAAGAAAAAAAAAAATCCCAGCCTACTTTCAAAGAATGGAAGCATCCCGCTATACAAGAAGCCTTGGACGCGTTTTTGACCATTGGCCTCACAGAGATCAAAGGTATAAAAAAATCCGTCCCCAGCGGGGCGCTCCCCTGCGGGTTACACACCGCCATCGCCGCGGCTTCCTCTCCTTTTTATACATGTATTTTAAGCCACGAAGTAAGCGCACTGCGGCCAGGGCTTGCATGACTCCACACCGGGAGCCTCCCCTGCCCCGCCGAGTGCCGGCCGGCTCCGCCAGATCCCCTGCCCCGTGCGAACTCCCCCGTCCCAGCGCCACCATTCCCCGCGAGCATCCACCACCGTGCGCACCCACCCCACGCAAGTCCATCCCCCGCAAAAAGGGAACACCCGCTGCCAAACGCGCCCGTGCCAAGGCATCTGTGCACACCCACTCGTGCAGCCTCCCCGCGCCCCGTGCGGCGCTGCCGCTCGCCCTCACCGCCGCTCCCTGCGCCGGGAACCCCCTGCCCCATCGGCAGTGCCACCCGCATCCCCGCCGAGGCATTCGCCTTCCCGCGGGCAGAGCCCGTCTCCATTTCCCCCCAGAATGTTCCAAAATTGAATCCGCCGAGTCTGAAGCCACTCCCGGGTGGCTGCCCCGACGTCCCGGCTGCTCCGTCTCTGCTCACCCTCGCTGCCGGGGCTGGCCCGCAGGCTCCGGAGCGCGGCGCACAGCAGCAGCGGCAGGAGGCACGTCCGACCGGGAGCCGGCGCCCCGGCGCGGCCGGCGCAGCCGCCCCAGCCGCCGGTGGCCCGCGGCCCCATCCTGCCGCCGCTCAGCGCATGGGGCGGCGGCTCACCCCCAGCGCCGCCCGTTCGGGTCGGCTCAGGACGGGACGGGGTGGGCTGGCAGCGCGGACAGACTCCCTCCCCGCCGCCCCCGTCCAGCCGTCAACGCGACTGGGGAAGCAGGGGGCGGGGATGGGGAGGTGGCCCCGCGCCGCCGCGGAGACGCCCCCAACAGGGCGGACCCACGGCCGTCGCCACCGCGTGCGAGGGACGGCGGTCCCCGCGGCTCCCGGAGCCCGGGGAGCAGCGGGCAGCGCACCGCAAGTGTCCGCCCTGGGGGAAAATCCCTCGCAGCCCCGCGATGCCCGTGCGAGGGAGCGGGCGGCAGCGCTGTCCCTGCGAGGCGCCCCTCGAGCCCGCTCACGAGGGACGGGCAACACCAGATCTCCCCGCAGCAGCCACGGGTCACGATGCCAAAACCTGCACACGCACACCTCAGCCCAGAGCCGGGGAAGCCGCGATCTCAACAAGGCTGGCAAACCTGAGAGTAAGGCTCACCCCTGGCCGGGAAAGCAAAAATGCCACAAACTCCGTAATGGAGCCGATAGAAAGATAAGTGTCAGGTGTATTTTACCCCAAGTCACCACCAGAGCACAGCTTTTAATCCAGCACAGCTAGTCGTAGAGAATCACAGATTATGTTGAACTGGAAGAGACCCGAAAGGATAATCAAGTCTAACTCCTAGCTTTTCACAGAACCATTCCCAAGAATCACACTTGTACACTGAGATGTCTTTACCTCTCAGAACCCTAGTTATCACCCCGTCCATCTCCCTTAAAAGAAAAAAATAAAAAAAAAAATAGAAAAGTAAATCTCAGGCAGGTTTATTCACTCATATTGGTTTAACCCATATCGCTTGAGAGAAGTTCTTCCAGATGAACCAATAAAGACCAAACTCAGCCTTGCAGGTGCGTAAGCAGCAAGTGAAGGTTAACCAGAGCCCTGCTCACCTCGTGCTGTCCCTCCATTTCATCCCTGTTGATTTATATCATAAAAAGTTTAACCTAAGGTTGAACACCTGCAAAAAGCTCTCTCTGTCTCCAAGATACAACGTTCAGGACTATGGTCTCAAGCAAATGGCAATTAAAATATACATTTCCCAGTATTGCCAGTTTGAAGAGGACAAGTAGTTTTCAACTGAGAAACTTCAGGTAACCTAGGTCTCTACACTGACATTACTCATCTTTTATTCCTTATTAGCTAGAAATTGTGTTTCTCTGTGTCCTTGTATACACCTCTTACACCTTATATACACCTTATATACACCTTATATACGCCTCTTCTACTTCCATAAACATTGTCCTAAGCTGTTCACCAATATTATTTTCATAAATGTTGGCTCTTATTGCAAGAGGATTTTCTACCTCAAGCTAGTCAACATTTTTACTGCCACCAGGAGGACAAGGCGAGGACTGTTACTTTACATGAAGTACAACGGTAGAGTCACCAGCCAGATGTAAAGTGTGGCATTCATCTCTTCATAGCATTGCCTCAGATCTTCACTATTTGAATACCCTCCTAGTCCAAAGTTCAAAAGGAGGTTTGTTATCACACCGCCTCTCTAAATGGCACATGACTGGATCCTCAGCTGGAATAAATCACAGCTGAGAATGTCTGACCACAGACCTGCATCAGATAAAGGAGGGGAGCAGGGCCATGGGGTATAGTAATTTCTAGGGATTTGCTGTCTCTAAAAACAATGGTAAGTTTTGCCATCCAGAAATCGGGGCAATGCAGGAAATCAGAAACAGCACCTTGCTAACATAGTAAAAAGGATCAAATGGCAAACAAGTAAAATGGTAAACTGGATGGGCACCTTTGCTGGCTAAGGGACAAGTCTGGTGTAGCTAGACAAGTATCTTAACAGAATCTCATGTCAAATTGCTGTGTGCTCCCGATTTTCAATGCTATTTGACAGTCACTAACTGCTGTTTGGACTGCCAGAATTCTAATTTAGAGGCATTTCAGATGATATGTTAATGACATCTTAACTTTCTAGGAAACACTGAGATTATCTTTGTATGATTCATAAATTATGTAAGAATAGCCACCATGCTCTAGGTTTCATTCTAGCTGCCTCTTTTTCTTCCTACAGGAAGCAAGCTCCTGGTCCACGACATTTGTTTTGTTCCCCATTCTGGCTGTGGCACAGCAAGTGTATCCCACCTCATCTCACTGGACAGTACTCATCATTGAGTACTGATTAAAAAGGAAATGCTGCCTTATAAAGGGGGTATTACCATGTTCCCAAATGCAGGGTATTGCAATTTTATGCACCTTAAAATGAATCCTATCTGCTGGGGTCTCAATCTTCAAAAACTCTCCTCCTGATTTTGCCACCAATCTTGTTAACAGGCAACTCCCCCGGGGATTTTGCCTCATCAGTGCACCCAGCAGGCTCTTAGATAGAGGACAGAAATTCTAGAAAGTGATGCAGTATCTCATGTAGCCTTGATGGGTAATCAGAGAGAAGTTGGACAATATGATGGGATCCCTTCCTATTTCCTATCAAAGAGTGTATCTTCTATTGCTTTGAGTAAATTCGCTGTAGAAATCACAAGGGGTTGGTCACCTTCCAAATTTTTCAGGAGCCTAAACCATCTTAGAATCATGCAATTTTTCCCCATCTCCAGCCTATATTTTGTATTAGTTTCAAATATTTCTACATCTCATTTACTTTTTCCTGCCCCTTACATTTGTGTCTTTTCATCTATGCAAACAGCATTTCCTCTTAATCATCACTCAGTTGAGATCTATATTTCATCCTTTATATCTGTTTCTCATGAGTCATTTCTGTAATGTGATAGTAATGCTGTTATACTACAAAGTCCGTCCAGTTTTCCCAACATCTCCATCATAACATTTTGCTCAGAAGTGTAATCATTCTAGTGCTATAATAAACAACTGTCTCTAAAAGGCTTTTTGAATATAGTACCTGAAACTGAAATGACAGCTTTGCCCTGTGTAACTTGCCACTTCATATCTAATTTGCTGTCAGCTATTACATGTGTTTTAAACTATTTATTAAGCCAGACATCTTTGGAGTTAATGCATTTCTGATTATTTCACTTAGGTATGCAAAAGCTCATTTTTCGAAGTTTAATTTCTCTCCTATGTAGGTAGTTCCCTGTATATAATTTCTGTGTTCTGACTGGCTTCTAATTCTGCATTGCCAATTCATTTCATTAGCGTACTGTTTATCCTATCATCAACATGATACACTTGAAAAATAAATGAGTCTATCCTTCAGATTATTTCAGCAACCAAAAACTGCTGGCCTAATCTATTCCCTATATCATTATCCTTTACTGAAGTGTAAGGGCAAAATACTTATTGCATCTCCATATTCAACAGGGCCTTCATCTCACAAAAGATTCAATTTCATTCTTTAAATTTAAGTGTAAACAGTCCCACTAAGCCCATGCCATCATTGCAATAATGGAATACAAGACCCAATGTGGCAAACTGTTTAATTAGTTAGGCATATAAGCATTTCCATTTTCCTTTGAAAAGTTCTTTCAAGAGTCAGAGAAGATGACATCTTTAAGGAGTACCCTAATGAAATCTAGTAATTTGTTTTTTTGTTTTTCCCCACAAGCCCTTTGAAACAGAATAATTATCTTCTGTTCAAAAACTAGATGCATATTAAAAGGAAAAGCAGTCCAGGAGCAGCTAAGCAGCTTTGCATAGTAGATATGCTGTTGGATTAGTACCATGATTGCAACTACAGTTCAAGCACAAAATGGCTGGTGTTCAACACACACCACAGCAGCCTTTTCAGGCTGCAGAAAGCAATAGTAAGAGCCCCAGTGGACAGCAGACTAATCAGTGCCAGGAGCCAGCAGGGACAGGAATGTTACAGAGCCAGTGCAGGTGGGCCACTGCTTGGCCAGAGGAGGTATGTCCGTGACTGTGCGCCTTGGGCTGCTGAAATCTTCACACTGCAGTGCAGAGAAAGATGTTCACCAATGAACTGGTAATTTGCATGAAGAAGAATGAGCAAATGGTAAATAAAGCATTGCCTGTGCAAGTTCACAACCCAGTCACTTGTATGGTCTTAGAATCAATTTATCTTTTGCCACCCCCACAAGACACCGGAGCTATTGGCAACTGTGCACTAATGAAAATCTGCTCACTTCATTTACAACCTGAAATTAGATCCAAACCCATGAAAATACATGGGGAAAATGTGAATATTTGTTTCAGTCAGAAAAGACTTGGAGAAAGCATGACATTTCAGCCAGCATGTTTTTTTTGGAGTACTTCATCACCAGCCCTCAGTCCTGATAAGAGTCCTTCCTAAAGCCCATGACCTGTCAGCACACTCTCCCCTTTACAATTGCTGTGTCACTGCTTCCTTCTCACTGCCTTACAGTGAACCCCATGAAGCCAGATCCCAGGCTTTAGCAGAACACTGCAGGCAGAGGAATGTTCCCTGTCTTGGAGGGGACAGTGTATATCACTTCACATGCCAATTTGGATTAAATTGATCAGCAAAATAATCCAGATATGGAAATACACACTTGTGAGCACCAAGAGGAGCAGACACAGCTGGCACTACTTGCAACCCACTTGCAACTTAGCAAGTATCATGGTGTTTCTTTGCATCACACCAGAGGAGAGCATTAAAGGGAACAAATGAAATGGCTTTGCAGAGATTTATGGAGATTTTCTAATGCAGAAAGTTGAGCACAGAAGAAAGTGCAAAGGCTAATTTGATTACACTGTTAGCTCTGTATAAATTTAATAATGGACTTGCTTTCACATTTCTCATCCTAACCTGTTTACATGCATCCACTAACTGTAGTAGCTCTGCAGCTCAAACTCCTGAGCCAGTCTTCCCAACCCACCCCTGTGAGGAAGAGGAACATTACTTCTTCTGCATAGACAGACAGAAAGAAAGGAGATGTTAAAGATTTAGATAAACATTAGTTCTCTAGATGTGCAACAATGTTCTCCAAATATTAATGAAATTATCTTATTCTTCTATCAGAATAAGAATCAGCAGATACTAAAAGGAGCTGGCTTATCTCCTCAGGACATTGAGTCATGAGCTGTAGCAGACACTGCACAAGCTTGTGCCAGTGACTTGGGTGCTTTCACAAGTACCAAAGTGCTCTGTGGAAGTCTAGCCCTTCAGTAACTTGCTCAAGGTCACACAGAAAGTGTGTGGCAGACCTGAATCACGTTGAAAAGCTATTAGAGCATCCATTTGCTTTTCATTCTCACTTCTCCTTTTCCAGCATGTCATTTTTGATCAGGAACTATGCTATCAAATGCAGATATTACTGTAGGGTTCACATTCAACACTTCACTCATTAAATGCGCGTTCTTTCAAAGTACAAATGCAATAGCAGATATAATGATGAAACATCATTAAATAGTGAAATTCCTTAATCTCCTGCATACAGTACTGTCCAGAATTCAGTTCCTTTCTGAACTATGTTTCGTAAGGTCAATAATGCCTTCCTTAATTTCTAAGACCAGGCTGGATGGCTACCCTGAATTTCTTTGATTATAAGCAGACTAATTTCATTAGCTTAAGCTACTGCCCTGCATTCTGCATTGAGGCCAACTATGTCTATTTTCCTCATTTGAGGAAAGCTAATCCTTTTCATCTCACCTTGCTCCTCCTGACTTTTTTTATTTAAATCTAACCCTAATGATTGCTTAAATAAATCACATTACTGCCAATCACATCATATCTCAAATACTTGCAAATGCTTAGCAATTTCAGCCACCAACACACTAATTTATGTTCTTTGGAGATGCCATCTGAATCACAGCTATCGTCTTTGAATCCTTTCCATCAGTTAATTGCAACTGTATGTGAAATGCAGGGGCATATTCATTCCTCTCCTTCCTTTGCAGTACTCAAGTTGTGCCTTTAAGTAAGTCTTCCATTCCAAACTCAGAAACACTTCACTTGCAAAACTCTACTCAGAGAACTACAGTAATTTCACGACTATAAGGC